>SMGT01001902.1:1001016-1017443 GCA_004794575.1 Lanistes nyassanus | reverse complement strand
GTGCCAAATCAGCGCGAGGTGGAAACTCTTTCCCTCTCAGATCAACAACAACAACAACATTGAAGAAAAAGGCTGTGATGATGTTGATGAATAAAGAAATATGCGGAAAGAAAAAGGAAAACTGAAGTAAGACGGAAAGATACACAGTTGAGATGAAGAAAGCAACGATGGGCAGGAAGAAGAAAGAAATAAAGACAGAGACAGACAGGGACAGACAGACAGACAGGAGTGAGTTTTGACTTTGCGAGTGTCACGGCGGGCGGGTACCTGATCTTATTGGACTTCGACTTTTGAGAATTATTGAACAAACTGTTTATGGCGATCTTGTAAATGTAGATTTAGTTTAGCAATCGTCACCAAAACCTTTACTGCCTTAGGTCAGTGGTTTCTAAACCAAAGGGTGACGATGCTGTGAAATAATGTGAACAACTAGAGCAATCTTCCGAGGGAAAAGATTCTCATACTTCGACACGTTCGCTCAGTCTCTCACAGGCAAAACACTACTAGCTCAAGAGCCCCCACCCTCGTAAAACACTCAACTGCAGCGAACTGTTATTCAGCATATATTTCAAAACACTAACTGGCTCGACAACATCAAAAATCTACAAAATATTTACAAAGAATCACCGTGCTCGTGTCTAGGGTAAGACGCTGCCTGATGACGTCATACCACGTGCAACAGACAAGGAAATAATCAAATCAATGCAAGAGGGAAACCAAACTGCCAAACCGGCCTATGATCCCGCTCAATACACAGGTACAATGAGTGACCGACAATAGAGCTCTTACTCTTGTCACCACTGCAACCACGACTTCTGGGATACACAATAACAAAGCTATCCAACTGAATCAATAAGTGACCACCAAAGAGCACCGACTCTTGTCACTATTGAAACACTACTTTTACCGCAGTACACAGATACGAGAAGCGACCGTTACAGAGCACCAACTCTGGTCCCTACCGTACCAACAGCGTTACTGCAATACACCAATGCGACACGTGACTGATGACCGAGCACCCAATCTTGTCGCTACCGACACTACAGCTATTCAGCGACCCACAAAATAAGCTACGCCACTGCTTCAGCCACGCTACACTCAGTCCCGTCTCCTGGCACACTTGCCCAATCACTAGCTATGACATCTCCTGTCTCCGGCAGGATAAAAACACTTATCTTACATCAACGCGAGTCCCCGACTCTAAGATAAGTTTAAGGTAAGAGCAGACCTTACTCATAAGGCACGTCCAATGGTCTCTTTCCGTCTCAGTCCGTCGAGGCGGTCAGCAAATTACACTCGTAACTGCAAGAGAGCTGGAGTCTTCCTTTTGGCAAGATGGCGACTGAGGTCCGTAGGCTAGCACGTGGTCGCTTCACTGGGTCTCTTCCTAGGTGCGCGTCCCTCTCTGTATGTGACCCTCTGTTTCCCTCCTGTGTGTCTCGCTCTCTCCTCCCTGTCCTTTTTGTGTATCCTCCCGATCTAACATTTTTACCTCCTTATGTAGTAAGCGTTCTGACGCACTACCCTCAAGTAAACCGGTTCTAGCCAGACTAGGGAGAGCAGAATGATTAACCTGGCCAATGCCCGTACACCCAGGTGTCGATTGTGAGTGGAGCGGTCAGCCTGGTGATGACGTATCTTCCCCCTGCTAGCTTACAAAGGGAGGAGCTAAAAGGCTTACCTAGGAGTGACAGGTAATAGCCTAGGGTGACATGTGACAGCGAGTGAGTAAATCTAAAGTTGTAATGCTTTGTGCTTTACAAGAAAATAACCTCTCTCAAGAGAAAAAAATACATTTTTACAATCAGGAGAGTGCAAGCCACGGCAATGGCACCCCATAGACCTACTGGTGCGAAGACAATGCCATCTGATACAAGCAATTTCCTGAAATGGGACAGAAGGAAATTCAAAGCAGTTTTTGGTGTTCCGACTGCAGCGGAGACATGCTATCGTTTTCTGAGGCAGACGGACTCTACCAGCACAGATATCGCCAGGACAGTTTGTAGCAGACTGGATATATGCCTAGGGATCTAGAGACTTTCAGAAAGAGGCTAGGGACAACTGTTGTAGAATGTTAGCACGAGATTGCTTCGGAATCTTCCGGGCGCAGGCACAATTAAACAGACAGACGGACGGATGGACAGACAGCATCGTAAGCTGGAAGAAATCCAGTCCGACCTTTGGCCGAAAACTCACCTCAGCGCTATCCGTGACAGGTGGAAATGAAATGCCAAGCTCAGAATTCAGGACAGTCGCACTTTTTCACGCATGGCGCGTCTTGGCGTGGCCTGGAAAAAAGGATGCAGCCATTTGTGCACCGATTAGCTCGCTTGGGTGTTTGCGGAGTCTGTCTCTGCCCAGTCTTTCCCTCTCCTGCCAGTCTCTTTCACCTCACTTTCTCTTTTTCTATCACACGTTTTTCTTCCTCTCCGTCCAGCTATTTCTCTGTCTCTCTCCTTCCCTCCGACCTCTCCCCTCTGGTGTGGGACATCTGGGCCAGCTGTCGAAGGCGTCTGCTCTCCGCTGTAACGGCCCTATGGGCTTCAGCCTGCTGTGATTATAGCCCGTATATTTTTCCGTATATTTGTTCCTGTCGCAAATGTGTGAGGTAGAACGGTCATATCTAGGACGATGCATCTACTGGACACTCAGCAGACGAATTTTTCACTTCAAATTCTGGTCGCGGCAGAATGAGAACGGGCAGGTTTACCAACTTCCGGTTTGCCTTGCCCGATCGAAAAGATGTTTCCTTCGCGTTCTGCAATGTTATCTAACAGAAGTCTGGCAACAAAAGGTGGAGGTGGCAATAATTGTTGTATCTTTGGATGTCTTTGCACAAGCACAAAGTGTTTAGGACTAAGTTTTCATAAACTTCCTCGCCCTGGAATCAACAAGGAGCAAGACGAATGGAGAGCAAAACTATACACGCGATCGGCCGATGGGACAAAAGTTTCAATCCTTTAACAGCCAAGATTTGTTCCAGGCATGTTGAAGAAAGCTGCCTAAGAAAAGGTAATGTATATATATATGTGTGTGTCTGATGGATCGGATGTCAAAAACCGAGCGAGACAGATATGAGATAAACGTGTTAGGTGATATGAACAACTCAAGTCTATGCAGCAAGATCTATAAATTTACGATACTAAAGAATTGTAACAACTTTTTATATATTTAAGTCATTAAATATTAATTAGTGTGTGTAATGATACAGTTAGATGTTTAGTTTTAATTTTTCCAGTAGTTACTTAGGCTATTTATTCTTCAATATTCACTGAAGAGAAACCAGGGCATGGTGCAGCCAAAATATTAATTTGATTTCAAGCACCCTATTCTTAGAAAAATGAATCCCATCAAGTTTTTTTTTAATTTATGAAATTTATAAAAAGAAGTATAGCCGTATCTGTTCATGTTCTTTTGATGTTATACACCGGCCCATCAGGAACATGCATAGGACTTGTCCCTAGGAGCTTGCAATCGAGATGGATGGCTCAGAAGTCAGTTGTTACTCCAAAAACAACTAGAGCTGAGCCGGTAAGTAGAGATGTGTTTAACTTATTATTGCATGTGCCCAGTGTTACTTGTAGGCATCAGCCAGTGGTAATACTGGGTACTATTTTGTTCAGCTACAACATTAGCAGCTGCAAATGAGATCTAGTTCTGAAGCATTCAAAAGATGAGACACTTTGAAATATTGTGTTTCTAGAATATTAGATATATTTATCATAACAGCAAGTCATGACGTTTTTAGCTCTGTTTAAAAAAGCTATCTTTAATGCTAATGGACTGTTTTAAAACTGCATAGTGTATTCTTGTCACAGTTTTGTAATGCAGTTTGAATACTTTTAACTCACAATTATTTTCTTATGTAAATAATTGCATGCCACAAGTGTAAAGAACATTTTTCATGTACAACATTAATCAATTTGATAGTTATCATCTGGTGCTTGATGTCTGCATTACAAACAATTTGCATCGTAGGACAGTATTATACTGCCAGTGATAATTTAAAGCATTTGATTCCTATGATTTCATCACCATTATGCCATTTTGTTTGCGCACGCAAATGCATGAGGAGGGGCTGGGAGTTTATGTTAATGGGTTTCAAAATTATTTTATATAATTTTTTCCCGAAAATCAGGGAGCCACCTGTTGTGCCGGTTAAGATTTGCTACTTCAGCTTGATGGATCTTAAAAAAGAGTTGACACGTGTACCACTTAACTGGACTGTCTTGAAAGATGCTACAGACATCTTGGTGCTTGGACTGTTGTCAGGCAATGAAGAACTGCACACAAGGGGAAGGCTTTCAGCAAGCACAGGACTGAAATCGGATGTAAGCGTCTTTCAGATGCCTGCACCGTGGCTTGGAAAGGACCTTGAAATAATGAAACTTCCTGTTTTTTAAGAACTAAGTGAAATGACTATATGCTCTGGTGTCAGAGACAGAGCCCCAGTGAACACACTGGTTGCAGTTATTTCTGACACATGACATATGCCTATGATGATGGAAAGATGCTTTGTTCTTCGTGTGTACGGGCAGTATCTTGCCTTTTGCTGTTGAATGTACTCAAAACATGTGAAAACTGTGTATCTGTTAGGAAGACTTTGCAGGCAATAAAAAGTAGGCAAGAATC
The DNA here is from genome assembly GCA_004794575.1 of Lanistes nyassanus. Lineage (NCBI taxonomy): Eukaryota > Metazoa > Mollusca > Gastropoda > Architaenioglossa > Ampullariidae > Lanistes > Lanistes nyassanus. Next base: position 1,012,811 of record SMGT01001902.1, on the reverse strand, counting down.
CCCCTGTACTCAAGCAATCCAACCAAATGATCCATTGCATGGCATTCCTTACAATAAACTTAAAGATGCATTTAGGCAGGTTGGTAAAGAGAAAACGATGTTAGAAAAGGATCTTGTTAAATTTTTAAAAAACACTTGAAGGAACAGTTTATTGAAATAGAGCCTGCGAATTCTGAAAAAAAGATTGACTGCTCTGCAATAGAAGATCCACTGCAGAAACGTTTCTGGCAAGAGCAGAAACTAACATTTGAAGCAGCGAATAATGGCCATAGATGGGATCCAGTGATGCTGAGGTTTGCAATTCTCTTGCACAGCAAGAACAAGTCGTCATACGAAACGCTTGAAGCGCTGGTGTTCTTAAGTTGCCAGGCTCTTCCACACTGAGAGAATACATACATGCAGTGAGACCAGCTGAAGGATTTCAGCCAGAGGTAGTTGAAGAGTTAAGAAACACTGCCGTTAAATTAAGTCAAGATCAACTTTTTGTTGTGCTTCTGCACGATGAAATGTCCATCAAGTCAGATCTTGTTTTCGATAGACGAAGTGAAGAGTTGGTAGGGTTTATTAACAAAGAAAATTGGCGGTTTGACTTTGACTATCAGACAAACAGAATGGCCACACAAGCACTGGTGTTTTATGTTGTAGGGCTAAATTCAAGCTTAAAGATGAGCATTTGATTCTTCGGTACCAGATCAGTTACTGCAGATGAACTGTATCCTCTCAAGCAGTTGGTGTCCTTGTAAGTTGTGGACTTAAAGTTATTTCCACTAGCGATAAGGCCCCTGCTAATCAGCGGTTCTGTCAGATGCATGCCGAATCAGCAGATGCATGTTTTTTAAGACTGTAAATATGTTTGCTCCAAATCGGTGCGTCTTTTTTATATCAGATCCCCCACACCTGATCAATAATCTTGCCAACAGTGGCATCACACATTTTTATGGAAGGATGGCCAGCATCTGCTTTGGGGCCATGCGAGTGACCTTTATTACCATGACATCAGCAATGGTTTGAGTAGAACTAAACTCGCATATGAGCATCTTCATCTCACACCACATTCCATGATGAATGTGCGTCTTGCGGCACAGGTTTTGAGCAATCGAGCGGGGGTGTAGTAATGAGGGAATATGGCTCTCCTGATTCATAGGAAACTTCAAAATTTATTTTGTTGGACAGATTTTTTTTGACTGCCTGAATGTCAGAAACTTTTACGAAGCACAGCAGAAGAGAAAGCCTGATCTTTTGCCATACAAATCAGCACACGATGCTCGTTTCCAGTTTTTGGAGGAATTTCTTGAGTACCTCCAAAGTTGGAAACAATCCGTGGAAAGTCGCCCTGGAAGTTTCTCTGCCAGTGAACGAGAAACGATGATTCTTTCACATCAAACCTATCGCGGCATTGTCATGACTGTCAGATCGTTCATTGAGGTCACGCGTTACCTCTTAACAAATGGCGTGGACTTTGTTCTCGGTGGCAAATTTTCCCAAGGCCCACTTGAACAGCATTTTGGAAGACACAGAGCCATTGGACGGGGAGCCGACAACCCAAATCTGCACCAGTTTGGGTATCAGGAGACCAAGCTTCTGCTTCAGCGGAGCTCGGCCATAATGGTGCAACCAGGAGGCAATGTGGAAAAAGCAGACAGGATCCCAGCCACTATAACCACTGGCCCATTGAAAAAGAGACCAAGAAACTAAAAATGATTTGTATGCTGACTGGTGGCTTTTTTTAACTGATGGTGGGGGTGGGGACCCGATTCTAAGATATCACCGCTAAACAGAAGAATTAGCACATAAAGGCACAATCTAATAAACATCGCACTGGTAATTTAAAACATGAAAATAAAACGTGGGCAGTTCTTGAATGCCGTATTTTAATGATGCTGCAAGGGTCAGTAATGTACCCCATTCTTCAGGCAGAACACTTTCATGTCAAATGGTTTTGCCCTATGCAGCGTTGTTTGCCTTAGTGTCTTGGTATCAGATCTCAATTACCATAATTACGAATTTTTTAAAAGTTTGAATATTGTGCTGTGTTAAATGAAAGTGATGTTATGATATACCCTTGTTTTACTGTATACTGTGTAAGGTAAAGCAGAAAGTGCTCCATTTCAGTGTTGGAATCTGAGAAGCTTGGGTATGATAGCTAGCAGTGTCCATCTCACATAATATTCAATATATTCACAAATTGTATAGGAGAATTGTGTGAAATTTTGGTGGGGGTGTTTATATTTAACCCCCTCGTTCAACTCTTCTTGCATTGTCGAATGAGATTTTAAATTACTTTCGTTTAAATGCCTTTCCCCAACTTTGACTTTTCATGCTTCTTGACATTGGTTCAGTTGTTTAAGCAGAAATCATAGCCACTATAGCAGTTGCATCAAGAATGTTTAGCATTTGGATTGTCTATTTGACCTGTAAACACTATTTATAGCCACAGTCTTTAAGCGAAGTGGCCCACAGAAATAGTCACTAGCAATGTGTCCATGACCTGCACGTGACAATGTATCATACATGGGCACAAAACAGCACGGTCAGGTTGATCTGTAGACATACGGACCTAGGATTTGCTGGAATCAACTTTCTGTAACAAAATTGCAATGTCACAAATGTTTTCAATTTTTTAAAAATATCTTTATGTATAAAGGATAATGTATCAAATTGGGTTTTCCACAGTTTTTAAGTGTGCATTTCTATAATTAAAGTGCACTCATATTCTTCATGGTTTGAATGTTAGACAAGAGAACCAGCAGACTTCTGCATCAGGGGTGACTCTTGTCCGGTGGAAAAAGAACTCGTGCATTTCGGACCGGTGTTGAGATTGTGGAGCTGAGAGACGTGGCGTCTGCGATCACGTTGTTAGTTTCCCCCTTCTTGCCACATTTTATGTTGTTGTAACTCTAGTTAACGAGCAGACGAGTAAAACACATAAACGCCATACCCCTAGACACGACAGAGACAATACCACGACACCATGGGTCAGCGTGCTTGTTTACCTTAGCCAGCACTAGTGTTCTTGAATTTGCCACAGCGCTGACTTTACACTGCAGGAGTGGCCTGCAGTCATCATCCTGCAAGTATAGTAAGTTTATTTAATTGTAATTTTAGACCATAAGAATCTTGAAAATTAAAAAGGTAAGAAAAAGCACAGACTTTACAACCTGCGAGCATCGGCATTTGACCTACACCGTTGCCTTGTATTTCACTATGTATGTGTGTGATATTTATAACTCATTTTTATGTAGCGGAGACAAAATGTAACAATACAAATGTTCAGTCCATCTGAAAAAGTAAATATGCACACTTGCTGTAAGAATACTGTTGATATCAAACACGGCTTTGTCCGTCTTCTGCACTGAACTCGGCGATCTTAGGTAAAGACGACAGAGACACTGTATGAAGATTTGAAACTACCGGAAGCTGACCATCCTGTCGGCTAGCCGAGACCAGGCACATTTTACTTCGTGAGAGACTCGGTGTTGGTCTTGGTAAACAGCGACTAATCCAGTGTATGTATAATCCTAGGTCATATGGGTTCATTTATGTGTGCGAAAGGCAATACTGAATTCGATGCCACCATGATGATATATATATATATACGAAAGATGGGGATCTTACATGTTTGTATATATATTTATAAACCCCTCGCCAAACCAACTGGCTCCGAAAGCTCCCGCCACCTTGATTGAATACCTCGATCTATAGTGGTACACTGAAGGGACAGTTTAATATCAGAGAGAATGACGTCGGAGGTAACTTTCTCAAGGACGTTGATGCAAAGTTGACTTACTGTGACAGTCGGTCAGTGAGGGCACTTGTCTGAGGTACCTTGCCTGAAGGTAAGAAATGCTTTAGCCGCTCGGAGATATGATCGCGCCAAAAGACCTTCCGAAATCCCCAGTATTCGTGTACCAGATTCCCTCATGTGCCGCGAGAGTGGGTCAGAAAGGTACTAGCTTTTCATTCCGCGCTGACAGAGGCTTTGGTGCCTTTAGGCTATAGTTAGGATGTTTCTGGCACAACGCTTGCATTCTCCATGAAAACTCCAGGAAGTGTACTTGAGCCCAGAGGCAGTCTAGTGCCTTTGACGCAGGTCACCAAGACAATGAATTAACATCGTGGGTCATGGGTCATGGGTCATGGGTTCAGATGTTGTGTTAGGTACATATGTATTTCCTCTGTGCGCGTTTGTAAATACACAGTTAAGTTCTTGAAATGCTATAGCCCTAAACTGCTGACTCAATGTGAAATATTAAACAAACATACGAAAAAACAGTAATGTATCTTTCTCTACCTCGCAGCCTATCAGCCGCTTCCCCCCTCCCAACAAAACAGAACATAAAAATCGAAATATGTGTGTTTGTGGTAGGGACAGTGCTGAATTCTGCCACATCCTGAGCGCTTGATAGGTACAAAATTTGTCATTTCTGTCTTGGCTGGTGGGCTGCATGCGTCCGGGTCTTTTCTGAAACACGAATTTCAGTCCTGATTATAAAAGACTTCCTGTGCTGAAGCGCAATGTGTGGCATAATTTTAGGGTAAAGTTAACGTCCCGATGAATTTTCCTGTGTATCGTAAAGTGGAAGGAACAGTTTGCTTCCGATTATAGTTCCTAACTCGTCGCGAGCTAGTTCGGTCCTACAAGCCCTACCAGAATGGGGGTTTTGCCAAAGGTTGACTCCAGACGCACTAGATTTCTACACTCTGGAACTGTTTTTAAAAAAATGGTTGACTAAGGTTCTTTAGTTGCAATTGTTGTTGAGTTCGTTTCTATGGATGGCACCACACGTGTTGGCTTCTGTTTCTTTTTTTTTTAGCTCGTTTTCTTGCTCGCTTGTTTTGAACCTGTGTGTGTGCGCGCGTATTTATATTCGTGCATCCGCGCGCGTGCGTGTGTGTGCTCTCGCGAGTGCATATATGCTTGTGCGTGTCTGTACAGACCATCTCTCTCTCTCTCTCCTCCCTACTCTCTTTCTCTCTCACATACACAGGCGCACCATACGCACACCGCGCGCGCACACACACACACACCAGCACACACACACATATATATATATATGTACAAGCACGCACCCACAAGCACACACACATGCACATAAGCACGCAAGCACAAACGCACATACACACACATACTTAACCAGCCCCACCCTCCACGTTACGTTGTCAGGAACCTCCATCTTCGATCTGATGCTGCAGCAGAAGCCGAGCAGCAGACGACACAACAGTAAAATAGCCGCGACATCCGCCAGGCGTGCAGCAGACACTACACTTTCTCCGGGTGAAGGGGGCGGCCTCTTCGATAATCAATTTACGGCCGTTCCGTTCCATTTAGATTCCCTCCACTGCGCCGGGCGGGCGACCCCGCACCTTGTTTACTCACGAGTTTCGCTGAAGGAGGCGCGTGTTTTTATACCGCGCTTGTCCTTTCACGGCGACTGTCTTGTTAGCTAGGTGGCGCTGCTCCTGGGGTAGGGGTTCATGCTGGTGGGCGGAATTTTAAAACCGCGCACGGGGCGGTGTGCCGACTTTTTGAGTTTAATTTAAGATTTTTTTCGAGGCACCGGCGTTGCCTGGCATTATATTTACGCGGAAGTGTAGGCAGGCTATGTGGATGGGGAAGGAGGTTGTTTTTCATGTTCACGACTGGAATTATTTGCTTGAACTAAGCACTGGAACGATAAATGACGCTGACTGGTGGTGACGACGTTAGCAAATTTAACTAAAAGAGTTATTTCTTCATTGTTGTGGTTCGGATGAAAAGAAACAATTTTTCCAAGAAACAATGTTAATTACTATTTGTTCTTAGAAAAGTTGTCCACGGTAAAATGCTTAAAACTTTAGAAAGTACGCACAAAAGTGTGAAAGCAACAGTTAAAATCAACTTAAAAGTGGCTGAATATTTTGAGTGCATGTCTGGAATAAAGCAGGGATGTGTTTTGAGTTCTTTTCTTTTTTCTATCTTCAATTCATATCTGAATTTTTATACTGAGCTATCTCTCTGTGGGGCACGTGGGATCGACTTTTTTGCTGACCCACTTGGAATTCTGCTGTTGATGTATGCTGATGATCTAGCTATAGGTGTCGATTCCCCAGGTGACCTCCAATGCAAAATCAACTGTTTAGAAAATTTCTGCATGAGGTGGGGCCTTACAGTTAATGTGAACAAAACAAAGTAGTTTTCAAAAACGGTGGCTTGTGAAAAGTGCTTCTGCGGGGGGGGGGGGGGGGTATTCAAATTACTGTTGAATCCAGTTATAACTACTTAGGTGTAGTGTTCACCTCAACTGTACCAAGTTACCAAGGGGTAGGTTTAAAAATATGCCTGTTGAAACGATATTTAAATTTTCGATAAAAGGATTAAACCTATACTTCTTTATGGTTCTGAGATTTGGGGGGTAAAGCAATACAAGGAAATTGAAAGGGTAGACATAAAGCTTTGCAAACTGGTTTTACATGTTGAAAGAGTTGTTAAAAATGGCATAGATTTTGGTGAATGTGGGAGATTCCCAACTGTGATCGACCTGTTTATGCATGTTTTTAAATACTGGTGTACGTTACTAACTTCAGACGACTCCCGATGCCCAAAGCAGTGCTACCGTATGTTGTACGTACACAATAAGTCTGCTAGGACCAACTGGGTCTCTCAGGTTCGGATCCTATTGTGTAGCCATGGGTTTGGTTATGTATGGTCAATGCAGAATGTTGACAACTACCTTATATTATCGTTGCAGTGAAAGAAAGACTCTAGACTGCTACCGCCAAAAGTGGCATGAGTCACTTCTGTCATACCCCCACTACCGTGACTATCCCCCTGACTACCGTGACTATCACGTGACTATCACGTGACTATCACCCTGGCTACCGTGACTATCCCCCTGACCGAATCAGAGCAGCTTACGGAAGTCAGCTACACCATCGTGAACACAGGCAGTTCCGTGCCTCGTGTGCGGCAGGCTGCCTCTCAGTGAAATTGCTTGTTTTAACAACTCCAGTCCTATAGCTGAGTGTGAGCAGTGTGATGGCCACAATGTGGAAGATTTGTACCACTTTGTGTTAGTCTGCCCAAACTACACTGCTTTGAGGAATAGATGTAGACCACTGTTTTACCAAAGATTCCCCAATCGACTTAATGTCCACCTTTTGCATGAACCTCAAAGGCAATCTAGCCCACAAAGTAGCTCTGAACATCTCGGAATATTTGAAAATAAGATCCCGGTAAGTCTGTTAGCAAAGGGTTTTGTTTCCCCGTGCATATTGTATAGAGCTGTTTATATAACCCCCAGTTGTACAGCGCACCCTGTAATGTGATGTGTCTTACTTCGTTGTTGATATGAGCCAGTGCCCTTCAAAAACTGAATAAAATATTATTATTATTATTATTAAACACATGCAAAAGCACAAGCACACACGCACACACAGACATGCATGCAGTACCCAGAATAAAGGGTAAAGAGATATATTTTGAGATTGCATTTGAAGGATGAGAAGGAAGGAGAGTGTCTGATGCGAGTGGGCAGGGAGTTCCAAAGCTGACGGACGTAAAAATTAAAAAATATAAAATATATATAAAATAATTTTTTTAAATATATTGTAAAATAAACTGTGTTTAAACCCGATATTAAGTAAGGAGCGTTCTGAAACATTTTTGACTATTTTCGCATTACTGAGAGTAACTTTAATTTATAAAATTATAGAGTAATAAGTCCAAGAAATCGCATGTGCTTTTAGTCACTCCTACACGGAACATATGACTGCCTCCAGGAATGGCAAATAATTCATTTGATACTTAAATATTTTTTCATATCCGTCATATTGCCGATATAATCTCCCCGCACTGATACCAATAAAAAATAAACCAAGAGCACGTTTAATTACAGAATAATTTTTACTGTGGACTCTGATCCGGAAAAGAAATCAAACACTAGCGTGCATCGATTCACTCTCTTCCTCTCAGCTTTCAGCGAACTGCCTTTGAAAACACAGACTAGCACGCGCGAAAACAGTTTTTCAATGTGTGTGAATGGGTGCATGCGTGCGTGCGTGTGTGTGCGTGTGTGCGTATGTCCCTTATTATTGTTTCCTCAGGCTCTGGGTAAAACCTAGAGAGGTGTTTACGTACAATTCATCAGACCCCATGTTTGACTACCAATAAATGCGATACATCGTTCCACCCAAATATGTTTATATTGTTTTGGTGTCAGTTCCTGCGTAAGGTCATCAGAAATGAAGTTAAGGAGGGGCGCTGATTTGTTTTACAATGGTATGGCGTCTTGTGCAGTCTTGGCTAGTGCAGACTTCATGGTCGCAGTAAACAAGGCCCAAACTAAATCGAACCCCTCTATAACAAGTTATGAACTATCAAACCAAACAAATAAAAAATAAGATACAACAATACGTGAAAAGATAGTAGAAATAATAATCCAATCAATGATTGCTAGAAAAATATCCGAAACGAAGTACAAAAACACTAACCCGTCTAGGAACAGGGCGTAAACTGTGCGCTAAAATACCAACCGCAAACTGTGCGCTAAAATACCAACTGATACCACCGAAAGACACGATAAACGAGACCACGTGGTCGATGAACATGAGGCAAGCCAATGAAAACAGCGGCTGGAGGCGAGCAGAGGACGTAAGGGTTTTTTTTTAAGTGGTCTTGTCCCAGTATTCGTGGAGCTTAGGACACTTCTCTACACCATAACCATTCCAGAAGTGATCTTGTCCCAGTATTCATGGAGCTTAGAATACTTCTCTACACCATAACCATTCCAGAAAGCGAGCAAATGATTCCATTACCTTGACCTCTACTGATGGTATGGCCAGAAATAATTTAAATATTCTCATGTAGAGGAAATTTCACCTCTGTCTGTCTGTCTGTCTGTCTGTCTGTCTGTGTGTCATCTTTATGCGTGCGTGTGTGTGTATGTGGAGGGAGAGGGAAGACAAATATTATCATGTTACCTACGTAAGAATCAATAAGAGGCTCCCATTGGTACTACCACTAAAGTCCCTACTTAATATGAAGCTCGATATGAAATATACTGTGGACAATTAACATAGTGTTGGTTTTTGTATTGGCTCACTTTATCGTGACAGTGTGACATCTTGGCCTGTTGTTGTCACGTGACACCACGTCGCAGATGGAAAAAAGCAGTCAAGTTCGATAGAAAGAACAAAGAAGCAACATCCTGCTGTTGACTGGCCTTCGATGACTGGCAGCCTGGCGTATCGGTTGTCGCTAGTTGCATAATCAACGCGTTGCTGCAGGTCTGTGCACATGCGCAGACTGCTGAGGTTCGGGTTCGCCTGACCGGTGTGGTGTCATAGCCAGCAAGATGGCGGGCTGGATTATGCCAGCCGGGGCCCAGACTGAACGCTGGAGACGGCTAACGTGACACGAACAAGCGCCTTTCTTGTCCACGGGGGTGAGATAAACAGGTGGAGGAAATCATTTCCTAATAAGCTGTCGGCCGGAGCAGTGTTACACTTTGATCCGATCACAATCGCACGTTGTGCAGGCGTGCGTCTTCAGTTTACCATGCATAGAAATGCTTTTCAGGAGTCTTAGTTACTGAGTGAGCGGGCAGGCTAGCTGGCTGCAAGTTGGCTGGCTGGCTGGCTGGCTGGCTGGCTGGGTGGGTGGCTGCAAGTTGGCTGGCTGGCTGGCTGGCTGGCTGGTTGGTTGGTTGCTTTTAAATTCCATGTCAGCAACGACGATGATTTTATGAACGGTGTAGGAGAGCAGGGGGTGATGGAGAGGGTGAGGGTGGGGGATAAGGAAGGAAGCGGGCCACTCGGAGAAAACACCCGTAAGATTAACACTTTGTGAACCACGCCGAAAACACTGCGTCTTTGGGCACGTCGAGAAGAAGAAGAAGGGAAAAAGCCAAAAGCAATAAAATTTTACAGCATCGATTTCGACAAAGGTAAATGTTTGGTGAAAAGGGCAGTTCATTCAACGGGGATTTAACTCTTCCGTTCTTACAGATGATGGAAGAAGCAAATGTTTTTGTTTGCCTCAAGAAAGTATGTGTTTCCGCTTTAGTTTCTTAACTCTGAGTCCGAGCGTTCCAGTTCGTGAATGGTTTCTTTCTTTCTCACTTGGATATATCGTTTGCATATCTGCCATTCCCCATGCAGGCAAGATTGTGTTCTGCAATATTCCCCCAGCTTTTAATCAGACCATCTCCACGCCAGGGTCTGTGTGAACCCTGCTCACTCCGAGTAAATACCGCACTTTGTTGGACCTGTCGACTGGGCTGCAGCAGATATTTGGACCCGACAGTCGTGCCAGCGTGCGTTGTCTCGAAGCTGGGCCCTGCTCACCAACAGCACGACTGCGCTGCAAAACGGCCGGAAGTTGCGCTTTTCTGTCATGCTGGGATATCGACACGTGATCAGACTAGATGGCACTGGCCTTGCGTACTTAGTGACCAGGGGCCGTACGAGCTGACAAAAAAGCAAGGCGACGCCAGTAGAGCCAGCGAGCAGATAAAACTTGGTGTGCCAGACAGACAGGAACAGAGGCGCCACCGCGTCACAGGATATTGCTTTAGGGTTTTTAAAAACAACTTTGAAACAATTGTCCTCCTACCTCACCCCACCTTCTTTTATTAGTGTTTTGACACCTGCCCCTTTCGCCCCATGATCTACTCTCATAAGATACCAACCAACCGCCCAACCTACCCACCCACCCACCCACTTCATGTATGCGTGTTCAGTAATGTGTGGATGGAAAGGAAACACACAGAGACTTACACATAGACTTACATATGGACTTACATATAGACTACCACATAGACCTACATATAGACTTACGTATATACTTACACATAGACTTACACATAGACTTACATATAGACTTACACATAGACTTACACATAGACTTACATATAGACTTACACATAGACTTACATATGGACTTACACATAGACTTACATATAGACTTACACATAGACTTACGTATAGACTTACACATAGACTTACGTATAGACTTACACATAGACTTACATATAGACTTACACATAGACTTACTTATAGACTTACATATAGACTTACACATAGACTTACTTATAGACTTACATATAGACTTACACATAGACTTACACATACACTTACATATAGACTTACACATAGACTTACATATAGACTTACACATAGACTTACTTATAGACTTACATATAGACTTACACATAGACTTACTTATAGACTTACATATAGACTTACACATAGACTTACACATAGACTTACACATAGACTTACTTATAGACTTACATATAGACTTACACATAGACTTACTTATAGACTTACACATAGACTTACTTATAGACTTACATATAGACTTACACATAGACTTACACATAGACTTACTTATAGACTTACATATAGACTTACACATAGACTTACTTATAGACTTACACATAGACTTACATATAGACTTACACATAGACTTACACATAGACTTACTTATAGACTTACATATAGACTTACACATAGACTTACTTATAGACTTACATATAGACTTACACATAGACTTACTTATAGACTTACATATAGACTTACACATAGACTTACTTATAGACTAACATATAGACTTACACATAGACTTACACATAGACTTACAAATAGACTTACATATAGACTTACACATAGACTTACACATAGACTTACATATAGACTTACACATAGACTTACATATAGACTTACTTATAGACCTACATATAGACTTACACATAGACTTACTTAAAGACTTACATATAGACTTACACATAGACTTACTTATAGACTTACATATAGAC
>SMGT01001902.1:957301-994438 GCA_004794575.1 Lanistes nyassanus | reverse complement strand
GGGGGGGGGGGGGGGGCTTACTGGCAGTCGTATGGAGGACCTTGGTGGTTACGCTGTTGTGGCAGCATGCTGGTCTCTCACTCTTCTCTCTCTCCCCCTCTCTCTTCTTTCTTTCTGTCTTTCTTTCTCTCCTTTGATTTTTTTCTTTGTTGTTTGACTTAGGTGGTGGTGCTCATTGTTTTGTTTTCAATCTTCTAATTTTTGCATTTAAAAAAATTTTTCCCCCGTATTGATTTGTCACCTGATATGCTCCTGGTCTTCGGATTTTACTTAATAGATCCGAAGCAGCAATTTGTTTTAAAATTATATTATTCAGGTTATGTTAACCCTTTTGTTCATAAATATGTCGGGAGCTTTCGAAATTTTGGCGGCATGCAGGATATATTTGCACTGCTTGTTGCATCCATTCTTTATGTAATCTTTTTATTATCTGTCACTTGACCCAAACATTTATATAGCCATCATATCATATATACAGAGCCGATCTGCAGGGGTGGATCATGGTTCTCTTGGTGGGGGGGGGGGGCAAGAGCAATAAAGTCAGTGTACACCTGATCGGCAATAAAGACTGGTCGAATGTAACTCGGCCATTTCTAATTGCCGACACAAAGCCATTTCTAATTGCCGACACAAAGCCATAATATAACGTCCTCTCTCTCTCTCTCTCTCTCTCTCTCTATCTCTCTCGCTAGTTCTCTCCCTTTCTGCTGGGGTGGGGGCATGGCCCCCTGGTCCCCCCACCCCCAGAATCCGCCCGTGAACTTGTTTAACTTTATTAGAGTAATGCACATGAAGGCAGCATGAAGCTTAAAATACCGAAGCCGTGCAGAAGGTACTTCGCTTCCATACATGGGTAATTCCTGCATGCAGGTGCTGACCCCGCAATGCTGCACGGAAAATTTGAAACTTCATAATAATCTATGTCTACTGATTTTACATGAGGAAATATGCTTTGCAAGGCAAAGTTTTCTGCAAGAACAATACAACCGAACGGAGAACGCACCGTACTGAAAGTTTTTGTTTTGTTCTTTGCTTGGTTTTTGTTTTAATGGGTCAGATTGTAGATATAGTTCTGTGTTAAGTTTATAATCTGACTGACGTAGGACTGACGCTGATATGTCCTTATATGGTCTACCAATTGGGGGGGGGGGGTTGAAGAGGGGCAACGTGGAAAGCTAGCCTTGTAACTTCTGTACGTAGTTCTCCAATTGAAAGACATTGGTTTCCGGGAAAAAAGAAATCTCTTTTTTTTTTTTCCTCTTCCGCAGCAAGTTAAGGGACCGCTACTTCGGTGACGCCTAGAGTTCTTCATACTTTCTTCTGAGTAAGCGATCCTGCCAGTTACGTTTGACAACACTCCGAAAGAGTTACTGGTTTAGAAAATAGCTTTTCTATTTCCGTAGTTAGATTAGCAGAAAGACAAGAAAAAAGTGTGTGTGTGTGTGAGCGAGAGAGAGAGAGAGAGCATGCATATGCGGATGTATGAACGCGGCGTAAAAATAGGATCGAGAAAAGGACTGACTGACTGACTGACTGACTGACTGACTGACTGACTGACTGACTGACTGACTGACTGACTGACTGACTGACAAATACACGAACCCACATGGTCACAGACACGCCCACTACTCACACATCCTAATCAAACTTCAAACGAAAGTAGACGTTTAATGCGTAGGTTTGATGATCGCCTCCATCTCTACATTCGGCCAATCCCTCTGATCCGTTCCGTTGATGGTATAGGCGGCAGTGCCTGCCCGACTGCCTTTGGTTAATAAGAGCGGATGTGCTAGCCTTGTGTTTACAACACTATCCGAGACCTGTTCTGTGGCTGTTTGTGTTGTTCGGACAGTGTAGAAAATCTCTGATGGCTCTCCCACTGATTGCGCTGTTCTGAGTTTCGTTTTACGGCAATGCTCGAGAATTTTATTCAATTGACTTGCTTCCGAAAGGGTTTTGCCCAGAGCTCTGTAATTTGTTACGTGATTTCGACAGATTTTTTTTCAACCTCTGCACCACAATGCTGCACTGTGCTCAGTTTTTATCATTTAGACTCTTTTTTCCCCCATGCACACCGAACGACCCGTTAGTTCGAGCAATTGTGCGCAGTTAACTGACACACAACTCTTGATTCTCTCTGACCACCAGGTTCTTTCGTGGGACGCGCAGGATTCGATGAACGCTATAAAGATGTAAATCCGAGAAAACAACTCACAAAATAGGTTTGTCTTTCTCTGAAAAAAAAAAAACAACAAAAAACACACGAACTGTTTACGAATAAACGATAAAAATCTGTGGCAGACACTTGAAGCACGCCATTAAGAAAAATCTATACGACCTCAGGTCCGTGACATCACGCGCCATGAACCTTCTCTTGAACCATATAATACGCGGAACACAACAAGGGAAAAGGAAAGATGATATCAAAGGCACTGCGAAATCTCAAACCTGATTTAGACTCGATGCACTCCCCGCCCTTCTCTTCTCTACCTCCCTGCCCACCTAGCGATTTTCCTTCTGACTTTTCACGGTCCTTGAGAATGCGAACAGGCCTCCCAAGTGCTGCTTCTCTCGGAGGAGTCGTAGTTGATACCTCATCGTTGATACTCTCCAAACACGGTTCAGCTTTCTGGGAAAACCAGCTGCTACGTCGAACTCGGCTTTCGTGGTAGCTGGAGGGAGACAAGACGTGATTGACGTCTGCTGTCAGAGAAATACATCGTTACGCAATATTTCTGGACCGACACTTAAGTGTTTTAATGGTCCGTGTTCTCTCCCGCTATTTTAAATGAAGTTCTCTGCCTCTCAGCACCAACGGGGTGAATGGTTAGATGGACCTTCACTTCTAATACTAGACCTAACGTCCCTCGCTCCTCGCAAGCCTCGTGTTTTGGTTCTGTTTCTACAATTGTTTACCTCCTTGCTCTCGTTACCAGAAAACTATTCAGCTTCGCACGGTTAAAAGAAACAGTTCTCATTTGCTGTCGTATAATTTTTTCTTGGAATTTTTCTTCCACACCCTAGTCCGAGCAGCTTTGTTTACAAGTTCTCGGCGCAAGTTTACAAGTTTCGGAACGGTGATGGCTAAATCATGAAATTTCGTGTACTGTAGTGTGACGTCACTAAAATCGCGGATTGCTATAAAGTAGCGAACGATAAATGAACAGCTTCTTATAGTTACAATAAGCATGTTTTGCCCTCGTTGAGGATAGCCGTGTGGTAAAAGTGTTGGGCCTAACAGCCGAAAACACGACAGTTCGATTCCGTTATTTTCATTCCCCCCCCCCCTTTTTTTAAATAGTTTGTTCGGAGTGGGGTTAGGGGAGGGAATGGAAGTGGGGGCAGGAGAGGCATAAGGGTGTGTTGGGTAGGGTTGGGGTTTGAGTATAGGTAACAACTCAATTGTTTCTATTGTAAACAACTCCCTACCTCTGAAGTCATAACGTCACACAGTACACTTAACTTCGTCGATAGAGCCATCCCCATTTCGGAACGAACACTGTCACGGGCCAAAAGGCGAGAGAGCATATCCCCAGCCTAAAAGAGCTACCCAATAGGTCCAGTATGCATGTAAACTGTAATTTAAATTTATACCGGAATAGCCACTATTCGGGAAGAGCTAGTCTTTATTATTCTGTATCTGATAAAAAGCTGTTTCGGCGAATTTGGAATAAGCTATTCGCTTCTAAGACGACAGAATAATTTATTACCGAATAGAGAGAAGAATAATTCGGTTTTCATGCATGGGAAATCCAAGGTGCTTATTCTGGGATATCCGCCAATACAGCAATAAGTCAGCTATTCGGGTTTCTTGCATACGGGGCCTGGTCATGGCGAGATGTTTATTGCGTAAACAGGAATTATTCGAAGCTCAAATTTGTTAAAAAGCTGTTTCAGTATATTTTCTATGCCTGCCTGTTTGCCTGTCTGTCTGACTGTCTGTCAGTCAGTTATTCTTTCTTCTCTGGTCATGTATGCGTCAATAATGCACAGACAACACGTCTGCTTATGAGGCTCTGGCCGGCTCTCGCAGGGCGACGTCTGATCCGCAGCTTCTGCCACCTGGTCACGTGATGGTTGGTACAATTCACCGAGCAAGACACTAGGCCTCCTGCTTCCAGACATACGGAGATGTTGCGCAAAGGTCACCATAACTACCAGTGCCAACGACACGTCACGAAACTCTCACGTGCCGGTGTACACGTTCATGCAGATTTGGGTCGTCACCCCTGATGACGGAACCAATCTTGATTCTGACCCGGTCTGACAAGCTGTGGACTTTCGTGCTCTTGTCGCATCCACTGGCTTGCATGCAGACACTAGTGGAATTTGAAATGGTTCGGCTTGCGGTTGCTACGAGAGAAACGTTAGTAGCTAAGAGTTTGAGCGCGCGCTGACCAAGATATTGTGTTAAATGTCAGACCTTTAGCAGAAGCCAAAGCCCTTTCCCCCTTTCCATAATCTCCCCACCTCCTCCTCGAAAGTAGAGGAGTTAGAGGCAAACATTCCTCAACCTCTTTCTCCAAGTATTATAATGTGTAGGAATGTAATCTTAAACTTTATTTCCTGCAAGAAAGGATTAAAGTGACATTCTTCTAACGGGACGTAGGATTTTTTTGGGAGGGGGTGAACAATATTATAGAAATATTTTAACTCAGAGAAATTTAACAGATTGAAAACCAGGAGAAACAGTATTTTATAAAAACGGATTGATAGACAGCTGGAAAGGACGCGCACACTGACAGACGGAAAGAGACTCAAAGCAACTCATTAACGAAACGTGTAACACAACGTTTGTGTCCCAGAAGTCGGAGGAAGAACCATGTCTGGTCTGAAGGCATTCGTGTTTTTTGTTGTTGTTTTCCTAGCAGACACAGCGGAAGTGTTAGCATGGTGAACGGGGCAGCGCGAAGAATTTGATACAGCAGAGTTTGAGTGAGCTCCCTTATTCATACTTGACGTTGGGGATGTTCTTGTTTGTTTGGTTTGGGTTTTTGTGTGTGTGTGTGGGGGGGGGGGGGGGTAGCCAATTAACGAGGGCTATTTTTGTTGCAGAACATTAAACAACGCTATCGAAACAGCGTTATTTTAACAGTGAGCGAGTATTCTGTCCCGGCCTTCGCCAGCATGATGACCGATGGTCTGACACCAGCTGACGTTAGAGATGTGTATCACGGGTGATCAGTTACCTGTTGATTTCCCATACGTGTCGCCTGAGACGCATTTTCTTAAATGTATTGTGTCGCAGGCCAGTGCTGTATACGTACACGCCTACGTCAGAACGATAAACAGACACAGCATTCTGTTCGGCTTACGGTTCTCTTTATTTTTTTATCGGCGCTGGACCGAAAGGAAGAGTCATTTAGATGATTACTCCAGTTTCAGGCTGACAGGTTGTTCTCACCGTTTCGTTTTTACTGCTGTGTCTCTGGGGGCAGATTTCGTTCCTCCAGACTGTGTACAGTGCGGGGTCTTCTGGAATGAGCCTCGACGTCTGATTTGCGCGCGTGCATGCGTGCACTGCTTTCGCTGGCTGTTCTGATCCCCTTCTGGATCGCTAAGGGCCAACCATTGTGAGTTGATTTAACAGTAGCACTCCGCATGGAATTATCTCCTCCTGAGAAGCGGAAAGGTTGTCTGCTTCTCGTCTCAAGCTTTGCTGGTCTTTTTTAATCACTCGTGCATCTTCGAGTAGACAGATTTCAAGGTACTTGGTGTCAAACTGCGACTGTGCCTCTGTGCTGTCTGACGTCTTTCGCCCGAAAAGGTCCCTTTAACTGCTACAAATAAAAGAGATATCTCTAGACGGGATGCCTTCGCACCACAGACTAACTTTAACCCAACTTTTAGCTCGGTATCTCCAAACACTTACTTTAAGAGCTAGAATGTAATCCCCCAGTTTAGTCAAGATTTTCAGCGAACGACGTGTACAACCTTAACGATGTATGTCGATTCCTGTCTGCATGTCTCTGTTTGCCAGGTATGGATGGGATTGGATAGATGGATGGCATGAATGGAAAGATGGATGGATGGATGGATGGATGAACAAAGTTGAAGACTTGGACGTAAGTTTAATATAAAAATAGAAATATATTTAATATGAAAATAATCTGACAAAAATCCTGCAGATAGGATTTTTGTATTAGGGACATTTATAAAATGGTTGTAACACAAAGACTTTTATGTAGACAAAAAGCTCTATTATTATTATTATTATTATTATTTACATTTATATAGCGCATTACCACTTTCAGAAAAAAACCAATCATGTATAGACATAAACGGTTCAGAAAATACAAACTATACAAGCAATATAAACAGAAACTAGACCAAAAATACAACAAGAGCAGAAGACTATAAGTTACTGAGAGACGAACGAAATATCTATGTACGAGCAACACAGGCTAAAAAGAGTGAAAGATCTCCCCACCTACCTACATCCTGCATTCATACATGCGTACACACACACACACACACATATGCATCCATTATCTCCAAAAATGCTCACAGCAGCATTAGTTCCCTAATACACGTGTGTCTAGTAAAATTTAAGATCTGCACAAAATGTCATGCTTTGAGGGATACACGTATCTGGCAAAAAATGACAAAAAGGACCCCATAGTCTCCGAATTCAGCGTGACAATAGTTAGCCCGCTGTGTCATGACTGTAAGAAGAAAGTGGTGTGCTTGTGTCTCCTGTGCATTATATCAGTTGTCCAAACATTTGTATGCCGATAAACACGTGGATGTGCCTGAATGACACCCGGATAGCTCTCGTGTTCGGACTGACCACCTCAGGCATCTGCGCGCGGCCTGTGTGTGAGACCCCAGACGGTAATACTTGTGCACACAAGTCCATTTCC
Source organism: Lanistes nyassanus (assembly GCA_004794575.1). NCBI lineage: Eukaryota > Metazoa > Mollusca > Gastropoda > Architaenioglossa > Ampullariidae > Lanistes > Lanistes nyassanus. The sequence continues at coordinate 987,575 of SMGT01001902.1, read as the reverse complement.
GCGTAATAAAAACTATATTGCTTGCGGGACTGCACCATACTACCTTCTTTATTATGGAAATGGCGTGTGGGACCTGGCGGCTCAATGCTGTGTGGAAAGGCTTCCAAGTGCCTCTGAAGTCTTTGTGCATGCCAGTGATTGCGACAGAAATGCCAGGAGCGTGTTGTAATTCCTTCCGCTGTTTCAGCAAATGTTTAGGACCAAAGCAGAGAGCACCACATTCCCAAGGCAACCTGATTTTATCATGCCAACATGAGAATCACCACCTCAGAGAATATCGTGTCGTGTGTCACTCCTCTTGAGGAAATGAAACTGTCTCGCTCCACTCTAAAGAACGAAGATGACACGCGACAAGCACGTGTACATGCGTGCGCCCAATTATCACGTGCACAAGTAGGGGGAGGGGACAGCAGCGGATCGCTTCTATGTCTGAGCATGGTCAATGAGGAGTGGCCACGGAGGACTTGCATGGGCGATCATACATCCTCTCCACAGGAAAAGGTACAAGTAAAATGCACAGCCTGAATGGAACTTGCGATCATCGTTATCGAAAGGGTAGTCATCGGAATGTCATGCAAAGCAACCCTGACGAGCAGTTTTCAAGCTATGCGAATATCAGCTCCACCCTTGTATGTACCTAAACATCCGTTTGTTTGCAGTTGATAAGAATACTGCTGTTATCGGTTGTTGTTTTTTTTTAATTTGTACATTTTAAAAAAAGTGTCACAAATTACCTCAGATATGTTTAAAAAGAAATTCCAGAGTGTTGTGTTCTTGGGTCTGTGGATATGTCAGTCCGTTAGGAGCATAAATAACCTAGCCAAAAGTATGTTTTGGGGCAAAGAGGAAACGTGGGTATATTTCGACATTTACATAAACTATATGCCAGTGATTCCTCTTCGTGTAAACATACTTTCGCGCAGTGAAATAAACATGTCGCATTCGTTGCTGCGAAGAGGACGCTGTGCAGAAGAGCACGCGAAGGACCTGATGGTCACGCCAGCAACACAGCGAATCAGACTCGTAACGCTTGGGAATGGGAAGAACATTCAAGTCAAAACAGGAGCCATTCCGGCCTGCCTCTACCACTCTTCACCTTCTACGTCATCCGGCCCATGCAGTCGCGCGTGGGCACAGCGTGCAAACCCATCGAGAGATTTCGGCAACATGATGGATCATTCTGAGAAGATCGACACAGGACCTCTTTACTTGCTGACTTGACCCTTCTGGACGCGGGGCTGGCCCCAGTGAGGCTTTGAGAAGAGCGCTGGTACCCAGGGACCTGGGCATTTCCACTCAATAGCGCGCCTTCCTCGGGTTGGCGGACATGGACCGGGAGCCATTGATACTAAAGCTCATAATAATGATAGGATCGGAGACGCCTGCAAGCATTCCGTCTATCGTTATTCACCCCGACCTGTACTCAAAACCAAACCTATCTCTTCTTAACCTGACAAACCAAAGGATGAACGTTCTATCACTTAAGAAATTACTTTATTTATTGTGTTTTGCTTTGGCAAAACAACAGAGAATACTCGTTCCAGACAAGACGATGTATCTTTTTCAGAGTTCAACGTTTAGTACGATTAGTATAATACAAACATTTTCTATAGTATTCGACTCAAAGAAAGTACCAGTAGGATGTTTGCTGGTTCCTATTAAAAAAATTGTAAGAACCAAAATACCAATTTCTGGCATGTTCTCTAAATTCGCTGCATTCAAATCTTTCCTAACTTCTCTGCTGGCCGTTTTGAAATAAAACACTCCAATGCACCTTCAGATGTTTGATTGTAATAATAATAATAATAATAATAATAATAATAATAATAATAATAATAATAATAATAATAATAATAAATGTGGATTTTTAACGCGCGAGAACACATTTCATGCACACTTCGCGCGGACGAGGCACACAGACAGACACTCTAGTGAAAACAACGAACCCCCACACACACAGAGGGAGAGATGAACGCAACAAACACAGAGGGAGAGATGAACGCAACACTGACCAACAGGCTGGGATACAGATCGTCCTTCAGTCACAGATGGGTGGAAAAGTATCATAAGAGAGGATGAACAGATAAAGTTGTAAGTTAATGCAGACAGGCACACACGCGCGCGCGCACACACACATACACACACGTTTGCTTTTAATACTGGTTGATGATTGTAACTGTCTGTACCTGTTCAAGTTGGCTTTCAACGAGTCTCCCCCTGCACGGAAAAGATATGAGGTGGGGAAGACAATATCATATGTTTTACCATTGAACACAATACAGTCAATATTCTAGATCTCTTGATCCTGCTCGGTCTATCTCAGCTTTGGGTCGGACAGCCTCGAGACATGTACAGAAACAAGCAAAGGCTTATGGAAAATTTATGTGAAAGCGCTTCTGGACCAAGATCAACGCCCCTCACACCTGCTGTTGTAGGCAGAGTGAAGATGTCTTCTGCAACCAAGAACACGCGCCCCGTTTCCTGTGTAATTCTGGTAGAACGGAAACCGGCTTTGCCATTATGCACTGCTAATGGGTTCTCGTCACCTACACTTCCCTTTGCTGCTGGTTATTGCAGATGACCTCGTTGTTCTGTGCGAACCAGTGGACGGCCCAATATGCTGCCAGAAATGAGCTCGCTATAAACGCCGGGTTTCAAGGTTTGCTCTCTGACCTAAACTTTTTACAGTTTTCACAGGGACCTTTGCTTAATTTCCTTTATATAACCAAAACATGACTACTGCTGTCACAACTCCGTTTTACTGCTTCAAATTATGGCACTGATCGTATGTTCTTTCTTTCTTTCTTTCACACACACGCGCGCGCGCGCGCGCGCATAGATTTAGCCACACACAGTTGACTTTAACGTAATTCCCCTGCCGGGGTGAACTTTACAGAGTTGAGTAATCGTTTTCAAACTGCAAACGAACAACAGAAATCACAGCTGACTGCATTAGTCAAGCCAATGTTGCAGTAAGATCAGTTAGGTCCCTTTATGTGGTTACGAATCATCAGTCGACCTACATTTTGCGAGAGACGACAGGCACATCGACGTGGAGTCTGCTTAAAGCACGAAGGCCATGTGCTGTTTTGAGGATTTGGTAAAATATCCCGTTGTAACCTTTATTGAGATATGTTTCTTCAAGCTGGTTGCACAAAGCCAAAAATAAAAATACCCCCCTAGCCCCTCCCCCCCCCCGGAGTAAGGTGGAATTTTTCAGAGAGGAGGGAAGCCTTAGCGTTAGCATTAACGAAGTCTAACCATTGAGCAGATTCGATTGTCTTCTATATTTAGTGTGGCGTTACAGCCCATGTGCAAAAAACCAAACGTCTTTTTAAAGCATAGCGTATTGTCTTATTACTAATGGGTTTTCTCGCCATTTCAACGAACTTCCCTGAACTGACTTCAATGAGCAATTTTGGGGGCTCAGCTCTTCAGCAGCAGATTGTTGTTTGGCCTTTAAAAAAAATTCACGTAGTAGTGGCTTTGTTTTTGTCCTCTAATTGACGTTATGTTACTGCGCTGCTCCTACGACGTGAATCAAAACACGTTAGATCTCTCTAGAAAATCGTCTGCCTCGTTTCAAAGCGAGGGCTTTCACGCACGCGTTTTGACGATGGCTGTCCAGTTTGTCTTTGTCGAAGAGTATTTCGGAAGAATTCCCTGCACACGTGATAGAAAATATTCCGCGTGGAGTGAGTGTGTTAATAACGTTTAAATCTTTTTCTTACTCTTCTTTCGGCTTACTCGCGTAGGTCTGCTCGGATTTGTTGGTGAGTTAGATCACGCGTGGTCGGCTTTTCATTAGCTCTCCCACTGTTCGGTGGGACATTCCAGACGTTTCCACAACGTCTGCTGGCCCGACCGGCCATTGATCAAACGCCAAGTTTCGCCCGTGAGTCCCAGTTTGTCGCGGCTCCCCACCTCCCCCCGGGCACTTCAAGCTGTAATCCCTTCAAGGTACGCCAGCGTGCTGTTACGCGAGCGCTCAATCACTCTAAATCAGTACAAGAGATTTTGCAGGTCTTAAGGCTACTTATCCTGGTCAATAAATTCAATTCTCTCAAGAGCTCTCCAGGAAGCAAAGGTTGCCAAAACGACGGGAGATAATTGCGTGATTGCCGGCCCTGATTCACGAGCGACGTCACGACCTGTGACACACTTGCTCCATTGTCGCCTGGTCGGCCCGAGTTTTGGCTGTGGTGAGAAGTCGCGTCTAGGCTTCCGGTGTCACGAAGTGAGGACAAAACTTGCGGAACTGGTGGGAGTTTTCTCCCTTATTCTTGCAACTTAACAGCTGGAGTAGCTTTTCCTTTTATTTGCTTTTCTTTTCTAATCTTCTTTCTTTACCTTTAATTTTTTATTGTTGTTGTGGGCCATGCTCTGTTAACTTTGTAGTACACATCTACTCTACTATACTCTGCTAACTTTGTACCATACTCTACTATAGTCCAAGCTGCTAACTTTGTACTATACTCCCCTCTGATTTGTACAATACATCACTCTGCTAACTTTGCATTATAATCCATTCTGCTAAGTTTGTACAATAGTCCACGCTGCTAACTTTTTAGTATACTCTAGTATAGTCCACTGTGATAAATTTGTACTAAAATCCACTCTGTTAATTGTGTATATACTCCACTCTACTAACATTGTATTATACTCCTCCACTCTGCTAACAAATTTGTACTATACTCCACCCTGGTAACTTTGTACTATATTCCACCCTGCTAACTTTGTACTATATTCCACCCTGCTAACTTTGTATTATACCTACCGGGAAAGCAGAACGCACCCTTTCTTATTCATTTTGTTTAGCATATCTAGTTATCTTCTTTATACTGGACAGACTGACAGAATAACTGCACAGGTATGCTGCTTATGTAACCAGTCAGAATCTGTGAAAAGCCGTCTTGATACGCCTCCACGCCCAGTGCAACCCTCTTTGTATTTCCCCGACATTTGATTTATTGACGCTCGGGGTAACATCTTGCTTTGACGCGATAGTCGTTTTGAATTGTCAATTTTCTCTAAGGTATTCCGGGTTTCGCTTCAACCGTCCTTCACTCTAGCTTCTGCCAGAAACTGCTGCATATGTAACATTCTTTCTTCAATTCTCTGTTTCTCCATCTGTCTCGTGGTCTCGACATCGAGACGCACTAGTGCACAGATGTAAGTGATTTAAGTCAGGTTTCTTTTCAGTTTCCTTCTAAGCCTATTCATGAACTGCAGACGGTAACCGCAAGTTGCAAGCAGCCCAGATGTGTAAGCTCAGAAAACACGAAGAATAGATCTACAAGTCCCTTTGCATCATTTCTCCATTTAATGCAAGAAGAAATATTGTCTGCCAGCATTAGTCTTGGTAGGGGTCATTTCAGGCTTACAACTTTAGATACAAACGAAATCAAGGGAGATCAAGCTCGAGTTTTACTAATTCTGTGAGTCTTCTGGCAAAGAAAACTGAAGGGGTGGGGGAAACGGACAGTGTTCTTTCAAATGCGACTCAGGGCTGTCCAGAACTCTTCGGCAAACGTCCATCAGACAAGTCCACACGTTCGTTTGCACGTGCCGGCACTAACTGGCTGCTCCAATTTACCGAAGAAATGAGTTTTCGCAAAAACGTAGACGTTCCCGCCCAAAGACGACTGTTTGCAAGTGCGTGAATGCAAACACGTGCAGTTTTCCTTGCGCGCGCCCCCTGCAAACATGCTGACTTGTGGCTTCTTGGCCTGTGTTTTCACAGACACGACGGTAGTCTGGACAAGTACTGACCCTAACAAGTTGATTTTTCACCAGAACTCGATCCCTTCAGCTCTGCATCGCCTTTCCTTATAAACAGATATGCTTATAAATTATACAAGACGTCCGGGAGTCTGCTAGGACAGAATGGATCGAACAACGATTGATCATGGCACGCGCAGCTGGTCACGTGAACGCTTTAAATTCGTTTGAGAACTTTCATAAAAGATTCTTATGAATGAATGAATGAATGAATGAATGAATGAATGAATGAATGAATGAATGAATGAATGAATGAATGAATGAATGAATGAATGCTCTACTTTATAAATGGTTGGGAATTCCCTTTCTCAGTTTCTTAAGTCCTCACTTAAGGGTTTGCTGCTGCCATGCTTGTGCAGTGCAACCAGAACATGAATGATGTGGGTACCTTTAGTCTTTATGGTTCTTGGCCATACTAAGCTCTGCTGCCGTCTTTGCTATGCAGCAAGGTATTCACGCATTCTCACAAAGCAAACCTATTCATATAAAAGTTCGACTGTGTACGAAACACAAATCACTTCTGTTGCGTCATTCCAATATCTCGCCTATAGGGGAAAGCATATAAAAATGAGCAAGAGATGACTGCAGATCCACGTGATGAGTGGCAGTTAGCTTCTAAAATATGGCGCTTTTAAATTTAAAATGTTTAAGACAATCAAAGGTACAGCTGTTTCGCAGCTACGTGGATGTGCAGACATCTGTTTGTGGTAAGCTAGGCCTTTATTCATTTGTTTGCTTGCTTTCTTTTTCGTTTGCTTGGGTGTCCAACTGCAGACACAACAGCCTTCCTGCACAACAGCCTTGACCAAGTGATCGACTTTGTTTGGGCACAACAGATCTGTCAAAGACAAAAGCTTTCTTAAATGTCTCCAATTGCCCTGCTGTTGCCCTCGGGATTTCTCTTGCGGTACACTACACCACTGGAGACTCGATTTAGTGGAACGCGTGCGCGGGGCGGAGTGAAGGGGGTGGGGTGGGGGTGGAGAAACACAGACCTCAATTCGGCGCGTGTCGGACAAAGATACGGGAGAAGATTGGCTGATCGAGAGAGAAGCTGGACACTAGTGGACACTCGATCGTCTGCTCTTCCCGCAGTGTGCATACTAGAGACGGATTGGTGGGAGACTCTGCCTAGAGGAACTGGTTGTCAAAACTGTTCGGAGCCAACACGAGAATAATGAAAGTAAGGTTGGTTGGTTATTTAGAAGGACAGTGCTTCCACCTTGCGGTGATTTCGCACTATTGGGGGTGGGGTCCTAAAACTAATTTATGCACTAAAAGAACCACCAGACTGATAGCTGCAGTAAGATGGCCAGTGTGGACCGACAGTTTAATGTGCGAAGAGAAGGCCGAAAGGCGTTTGCACAATGTATAACTCCAGGAAATAATCCTTGGCCACACCAGGATTCGAACCAGCAGCCAGCACCCTCCCACCTGCTAGTCCCCAGCTCTACCAACTAAGCTTTCCAGGCCCCGTAAGATTAGAAAGTAAGATTAGCTCAAGGCGTCTTTAAAACTAATTTCGCCTGTTAGTATCCCAAGGTGAGAAGGGCTTTTTGGTGGAATAGAAGATAGTACACTAATGCCCTAATGCATAACACAGTGTTGTTCTAACCGCGTAGTCGGCTAGAGAATCTCAAGCGTTTTATTGTTCAGGATGACTTTATTCTTGCTGTCCTTCTGTCCTTGATGTTGTGTGAGACGCTGGTGTTAATGTCTCCTTGTCGTTCTTTTCCGCCTTTCCTGTTCGTTCTCTTCCATTCTTCAACCAAGAAACACCACTTTGTTTCTTTGTTCAGCCACCCTCATATCTTGAGCTTTCCATTTTACTCTAAAACAAAACCCGCTCTTTCTTTTAAAGTTGCTCCTCGAAGTGCCGAGTAAATAATTACACCCTTATACGGGCAAGAGAAACTTTCGTCTTTATTCTTGCACTTCGCAAAGAGGTATGAAGAATGTTCAGAATACATGAAAACCAAATTCGCAATGAATACAAACCCATCCACAAAAGCACGTTTAAGTTCAGTACTATATAGCAGCAGAATATCAAGTAATATTAATATAATGTAGTAAATTATCAGTCAAATATAAATCTTTTTATCTCAATTTCACAGTTGATCTTTCGGTACCGTGGATTCTCTCTCTATATATATATATTCTACCGGGCTAATGTCTATTTGCCGAGACCAACGCTGAACCTTCGCTGTCAGGTCTCGGTTAGCCAGTAGTTGTGTTTTCTGGTGGCGCAGTGAACCGCGCAGGACCAAGACTCACCATCAACGCACACGTTGCAGGCTGACGAAATCCATCATCCCGAACCCGGAAGGTCGACCATTTTAGCTACCTAGTTCCGGCAGACACGGGACTGCAGTTTTAAAAAAAAAGATTGTCTGCCAGGAGTCCAGTTGAAACCTGCAGAGCGGGGACCGGTAACAAGGTATGGGGCTTGTCCGTGCTTCCAGAACACTCGATCACGTAGACTAACTATTGGAGTTTAGGGCAAGAGACGCCCTCACTCAGCAAGCGTTTGGCTAATATCACGGAATGTCTGCGCATTTTAACAGTTTCTGGAGACTATATATTACAACCTTTTAAAAATCACGTCCTAACGTTATTCTGATTCTGTCGAAGCGGAGGTGAAAAAAAATGATACAAGTTGATCGTCTTTCTTTTATAGCCCTGTATGTGTTCTTGAATTGAAAGCTGCCTGAAAGAAAATTCAAATAACACGGAAAACGGCAAAGGGGAGTGGCTGCAAGCTTAATTCTAACCACAGAAAAATCACTGAACACTACTAACTTTGGATGACACTGAGCCTTTTGGAAGATTAACGAGCGAGAGGAAAATTAATGAGAAACAGCGATGGAAAGGCAAACAGGGACCAAAAAAGACCAGTAGAAGAGATGGGGGAGGGTGTAGTGAGAGATTTAGAAAGAGAGTGAGAGAGAAAAAATTGAGAGAGAGAGAGAGAAAACAAACAGAAGATGCAGACTGTTATAAAGTTACCAGTCTTAAACAAACCATTAAAGTTGAGGGGGGGGGGGGTCCCAGCCCCATCCCACCACACACACATATCCGAAAGGAGAGATGCATTCCAGATCAGATTCACAGCCCAGATTTTTGTGCGTGTTGGGATGGGGAGGTGGAACAGGGATAAAGGTGGTGGTGATAAACAATTTCCGTTTCAAGCATAGTTCATTTTCCACAAGTAGCAACAGATCAGATCTTTTTCAGTGGAAATGATTCAGAACAATTAAAGCAAAAAAGACAACGACTACTGTTCGATTTAGCTAACGTAACGGGGTGATATCTGAGATATCATTCAGATATGGGGTTCTCGAGTTATCTTTTCTTCTAAGGCCTCCATCGTTCCAGACCTCTAATTTTTTTTTGTCCTGCTTTGTCTGTCTGTTGCTTTATGTTCTTGTGATTGCAAGCCCAAGCGTGCATGCGCGCAGGTATCTCTCAACGTCGCTTCAGACTTCCGGCTGATGTGTGCCGCCTGAGGGTCGATTGGCCAGCTACCAGTGGCTAACCAACCGAAAAGAAAAGAAATGACTGGAGACCCTCACACCGGAAATGACGCGCCTTCCTCAATCGGCTTGCTACCTCGATCCGTCGGGATTGCCACCCAGACAATTTTTTTTCTTCCATAAGCAGCGTTCATATTTTCTGCAATATAAAAACACTAAGCCTCCCTCTAGACTTGCACAGGGAAACTGGATCGCGGAAACTGTAGGAAGAATGCCTGCAAAATGGAAAGGAAAAGGATTGCGTTTATTGTTTACATCAAATGATTTACGTCATTTGCATAGATATTACTGACTGAATTGTCAGGTTTCTCAGACTTTCGAAAATAGGCCTATCTGTCGTCTGCAGTCTTCCATATACTCTGCTGAAAATGAACAGCAACGGGCACAACGTTAAAGCCCTGAGCAGAAAGGATGTTAACGCAGCATAACACACAAACACGATTTGACGCAAAATGCGTCATGTCTTGCAGGCTACACGATGTAACAATGTGTGTTGGGTCGTGTTCTTGTGTCCCATATCAAAACAAGGCTTCTTCAATTGTCCTCTGTAATCGCCGCGGAATACAGGTCTGCGAATTAAATCGTTCTCCACCACACTATCAACAACCAAACGACGAATTCTGCAAGTCGTAACCCACGGAAACCAGATAACAGTTTTTGAACAGCACAAGGTTTGCCACTGGCGATGACGTTAGAGATATCATATACAGATCGACGGGATATGTGATGTCGCTACCTAAAACCGCTGTTATTGCACGCCTGTAAAACTCGCCTTTCATCCCAAAGTTCTCTAGGCAATTACCCAATCTCCCCGCCTCTTCTTCGCCAAACCTCTCAATCGGTTCCTGTAAGCTAAGTTTTGCTGCCTGACGACAGGTCTACAGACAACACTGAATTCTGTCCCTTGTTTCGGCGTCAAGAGACCCCAGTCCAAACCACAGCGCCACGTTTGTCTTAGACGAGTCGATCAAACAACACGACCAAACGCCCGGGCGGGCCGTCGCTTGGAAGAGCTATCCGTGACAGCTGAATGACCAGTCACACACGAGCTGTCCCCAGTCCTCTTCAGCCCACGCTTGCCAGTGATAGCAAACAACTGACTGAACACGACTCCCTCGATCCACATCTGCTTGTAGATGCTACTATATACGGGCCCGTCTGCTAAGTCGCTTGCTGAGACAGGACGTACTTCAATCATCAGCTCGTCAGTGTGTGTCTGTGGAAACACACGTACGTCCCGCGTAATTGCCAAAGAATGTGTAAAAACGTCCAGCATTTTCAAACTGTACAAAAGCAGACATTTGTGTGACGTTTGGAATGAACAGCTGAAAAATGATAAAATCTAAACTGGAAAGTGTACTTTCTTTGAGCAGTATATAGGTTAAGCACTAAGCCCTGCGGACATCGTTCTCTGTCCGACAATCTGCACAGTGCTGGGGCAGCATCGCACGGTATTCTGCACTGACAGTTTCCCAGTCCCCAAGAGACTTGTTGTCCGGTTGATTTCTTTTCAGCGAGACAAATACAAAGGACATCCACTGAAAGCAGAGTGCGGTCATTCTGCACGTGTCACTGCTTGTGGTCTATACAGGGGAAAAAAATCTGACTGCTATAACAACAAGCGGTTTTCATGTCCATTACGGCAATGAGTTATTCTGTATCCTGAATGTGGGAAAATAAAAGTGTCATTTATTTATAGAGCAGCCATACACATTTTCTGTAGTGAAGTATATTATATTTGCACACAGAGGACAACAATTGGTGAATTTTATTCATCCTTTTTGTCATTACTTAGACTACGTCTCTTCATTCTATACGTTACCATCTGCCTCGAAGGGTCAATGACCCAAAAGTTACCATTTCTCTACTGTGAGTTGTCTTTTGACCATCTTCTATTGTCTTCTGCATATAAATTGTTTAAGTACACCGCTTTGTACGTTATCGAACTCAGATGTCTGCTCACAGTTTCACAACAGCAATCGCTGGCGCGTAAACCGCCATCCAAGTCATCCGGCTATTTGTTAGCATCATGATCTCTAAAATATTGACATTAACCAGAGGTTCTGAAGCCAGATACTTTGATCGCTTTTAAGGCCAGACACTATATACACCCAAATAATGAGATGTCATTTGAAGAAGTCAATAATTCTGGATGTTTTAAGATAGGGCGAGCTGGAAAAGGAGAAAAAGTGAGTGTGCCAACAACTTTAAACTTCCCATTCAAAATTTTTTGAAAATATGCTTGCATCAGGTTACTGAATTCATGAGCAAATCTAGAAAACTTTGAGAGGGAAATTTAAACGGACATCAAAAACCTTGGAAGAGCGCGACGTTTGATTTTTTTTCCAAAGCTTTCTCTTCCAAGGTATTAGCTGGACGTTTCATTATAAAGAAAACTTGCATGAAATCTTTAATCTATACAGTTGTTTTAATTTTCGTTTCTACTGATGTAGAACAACTACAATTGCATAGCTACGGTGGGCTAGGCGCATGCCGGCGTAAGGGAGATAAGTTCAATCAAGTCCCTCCAATACGAGCAACGCGCGAAGTCCTCAGCCTCAGACTGACCGTTCAGAGGCATGACCTAGATATTGATTAGAAGTCAATGTGAATGAGATTGTAATTGTTTTTGTCAAGTACGGTTGTTAACCAGTGTCAACAGAGCCTAGTGTTTGGCTGCAAACGTAGACCACAATCTCTGTGGAAAGTATTGAAAATTACTCTGTTCACCGGTTTTCAAAGCTGCTTCGGAAAAGAGAAACATGAGAACTTGCTATGGATATTTATAGAATTGCCCTTGCCCAGTTAAGAGGTTGGTTGGGGGGTGGGGGGCGATCATCATCACTATTACTACTCGCGTGACCTCTGCCTGTATTTTCCATGTGTGCAGAACAGCCAGAAAGTGAGTTTCGTGATGTTTGGCTGTTCAGCCTAAACAGTTTAGATTTGTATTTTTATTAAATCATTGTATATAATAATACGCTTGAATGATGTCGTGTCAAACAACAGAGAAAAAAACGTTGAAATGTTTTGCAAACTTTCTGCAAATGTCATCAGTCTCATGAACAGCCGTCCCTAATACCAATTTAGAAATGCAATTTGTATACATCGCTGACAGTATTTGAGGTCTAGTCAGTGTTCCAGTGGTGTTCACTATTCTTTCAATACTGCTTTTCTATTTCCTCTTGTTATCCCGCTTAAAACGGCCTACGGCCAGAACGTCAAAAAATGAAATGAAATTTTGATATTTCCATGGCTATGGCATCTGTTTCCAGTGCTGACAATCCAGGTTCTCCCTCTACATACACCAATGTGGCATCTGTATGTTTAAATTGCTAACAATCCAGGGTTGGTTTTTTGTGTGGAAAGCATTGATAATCCAGGGGTCCCTGGCCTACCCCTGGGATACAGCATCTGTATGTGTTCATAGCGCTGGCAGTCTGGGTCTCTAGCCTTCTCTTTGTAGATGAGCCATCTGCTTATACCCTGATAATCAGGGTTTGTATTTCTATCTGGATGGGACATTTGTGGTGCTGACAATCCACAATTCTCCCCATCCGCCTTTCTGGATATGGCATCTGTTTACAGCACTGACAGTCCACATTAATCACCAGATTTTCCAGCTTTCTTTTCTCCTGAACAGCTTCAGCTACCTTGCCTCTTCCATCACTGCAGTTAGTTGTTGTTGATACAATATTATAATAACAAATCAACATTCTTGCAATTTGCATAGCATCCCACCCAAACCTTCAACCAAGACACAGTTTTTTAAGAAATCAAACCTTTGAAAGATTCCTCTTTATTTTTTGCTTATTCACAAACTGTATTTACAAGAAGTGACCTTTGATTGACTAGTCAGCATTATTTCATTACATAGATTAGATTACAATTTTACGTATGATGCCAAACAAGCATGTTTTCATCTACTCACATTTCACAGATACAATCCTCCACACTAATTTTCTTAGCCATACACATATGGAAAATATAAGTTTTCAAGTATTTTAAATAGAAATTAAAACTGAATGCCATGCAGGCAAAATACAACTCGTAAATTACAGCCATGTAACTCCCAAGGTGTGTGGCAAAACATGCGATTGATTACAAAATATCTATTCCAAGCTGTCCACAGGGGAGCCTGTAGCGTAAGGTTTTTCCCACCATTGCACGTCATGGCTTTGGATCTCATGTCTGCTGCACACTCCTTCCATGTGGGTGGCACCCACTGATGGGGCTGGCTGTTTGGATTTTTTTCCTGTGTATTCAAGTTTTTCACCCTTCCTTTTCTCCCAGCAAACTTCATCATTTTGCCGGCTTCCCTCATCATAACTACTGAAGAATATTTCATAAGAAATGCTAAACAATGGTGACACAAACTCAACAAACTAATTAACTGACAAGTTATGAACATGCTGTATTTCAAGCAGAAGCCTACTAACACTTCTCTCTTCATATGTCACTCACTTCAAGCACTCTCTCTCTCCCTTTCAACATTATGGCACTTTCAATATAAAATAATAAAATTTGTTGACAGTGTTTGCCATCTATAATCCAAAATCAAGCTTTTTCAAAAAGCTAGCCTTTTGAAACAAGAAAGATTATAATAGATCGTTTTACTTCCAAGTTCCAGACTTTGCATCAGTAAGCTCAATGCTCCAAAATAGAATACTCAACAAAAAAAATACCATAAAGTTTTGTAAATGTTATTCAATAACCATAGTCTGCTTGACAAATCCATTTAATATACAAGAAATTATTAGTCTTTTGTTGGCTGTATTTTTCATCACAGTTTTCTTTTTAAAAGATGTCGCTTAAATCTGTAATTTAAATATGTTTCACTCATAAAATAACAAAGAAAATTAGAATGGTTCTTAGTTACTATTCATTTATACCTCCACTTCATTTCACTTATTGTTGTAACTTCTTTGTTCATGGCAGGCTGTCTAAACTTTTCTTGGTCAAATAGACACATGCGATTGAGACATAAAAACAAATCTGAGTACACAAAAGCAAGGATCAAAATACAGAGGCTATCAATAAAAACCATTGCTGGCTGGGAAGGTGAGGGAAGAGTCAATCACTTTATAAAATTCAACCAGCCCTACTTTATTCACACAGTAAACCAGCTGTTGCAGCCATTTTCAAGTACTTGTGTGTACTCTGCTCCCTCCATTTGTGTGGCAAACATAAGGCAATTCTGTCATAAATTTACACAGTAATATCAGTATATTGTTGTCCTTAGGTTTTATGTAGGTCATACTGTTATTCACATACATGTAAATCGAGAAAGAAAAAAGTTTTGCCTGCCTCAGAACTAAATGCTCAAACACATGGGAGCAACATTTCCAAAAACATATGAAAAAGACTTGCCTGCCACAATGCTAAAAAGCCTCAATACAACTGCTCTCCACTGCTCAAAATTAAAGAAACATAAAATATTAATACCTTCTTTAATCCATTTTCTTCATATTGCTTCATCAGTGATATGCTAGACATTCATGATACAAAACTAATTTTTAAATTAAAGGAATTCATAACTCCTGTGAAATAATTACAAGTAATCGTGAAAAAGAAAAAAAATAGAGATCAAAACTGGACATAAAGAATTGCTTATTAATTATGGTTTGGAAGAAAAAGCAGGATTTCCAGCAACACTAAAATCTAAATGTTACAACATGACAATCACTGGACAAGGATTCAGACAAGATGGTGACATTCTTTGCAAAAATTTCATTTTTTATGTGATCAAGGACTTTACAATGTTTTTGTAGGTCTCCAACACTGGGCATAAGCAGTCCTTACAAAACATGCAAAATATAAATCAAATGTATGAGAACACAGAATCCGCCCCCCCTCCCCGGCCCCATCTCCTATTCACCAGTGAAGCTGGGATCATTTTACACTCTTTTCAACCCACCCCACCTCTTCAAGCACACGAAGAAGACACCTAAAGTTCACTTAATCACAGTTCCAAAGGAATCCTGAATTTCTGCACTAACCAAAACGTCATACATTGCACACTTTCTTTATGCAAAACAAAAAAGGCAATCAATTCATCTGGTCTTCTATCCATCTGCTTTGAGATTCAAGCTGAAAAACAAAACCTATGCCAACAACAAGAAGTCTTATTACTAAAACTCCTACATTTCAAGACGGTGTAAAAATGCGGTACAGCCTTTTGTTTGCACATTCTGCCAAAACAGTAAAGGTAAACAAGTGTGATACTGAAGCCAACATGGAAAATTAATCTGTAAAATAAAAACTGATTACAGCAAAATAATTCCTCTTCTTAAAAGAAAACGATGGAGAGAGAGAGAGAGGATGTTTAATGTCGATACTTACTGCAGTTGTTGTTTGGTTCTCTGCTCCCTTCCAGAACCCTGGCCAGTCTTTATACACATGCACAACCAACAAACCTGTCGTTTACATTCCACACCTTTTCCTGACCTTCATTCCTCATTGTTTCCATGGAGACACATGGACAAACACCTCACACCGTCATTTTCCTCTGATCCTCTCCAGTGTCTCCCAGGTTCAACAAAGCATGTGCGCTACAGTTGCTGCCAAAACTTGAGCCTTCCGTACCTGAGCATGGGGTGTCGGACAAGATGAGGTGTTCTGAAGACTGCAGTGCCTCCATCTCTTCAGGGTTGGTCTGCTCTGACAAAGTTCCAGAAACAACTGAAAGTTCTGAAGACATCATCCCCCTGGGATCTGATAAAGTGTAGCTTTCTGAAAACGAGAAGATGCATAAAATAATGTAACTAAATGTTTGCATCCATGAGTTATGGAAGACCACGGTAGAGTCAAATATGGCTGGAGTACCAAGGTAAAACAAACTACAAAATAAGCAGCATAAATATGTTGCCTACTTATTAAACTTACAATTTCTCAAAACAATGTGCTTCTTGATATCAAAACCCTGCTGGACTTAGGTTTAATTTAAAACTGTTCAATCAGAAAAATGTTTTGAAATCTGAGCAATTCTATAAGGTAAAATTTTCAGCAAACACAAATAGGAGCATGAGGTGTGTACGGAGTCCCCCCAATACTTAGAAATGCACTTAATTGCAGAAGTCTCTTTTGATTTTACAATGCTTTACTGGAAAGGTAAAAAAACTGGGAGACCTTTGATTATAGTGTAGGTTACAATTCTAAAACGCACCTTCCTCTGCCTCATCTTCATCGTAATCTGGTTCAGGCTCCGTCTCTGAACTGTCCTCACGTTCATCATCTGCCATATCGCCAGCTGTGAGCTGACAGCTGTTGTCTCTTTTGTGACTGGGGCACACTGCCTTCCAGCCAGGAGATGTTAACTCCTCCTCAGATTTCTGAAACAGGCAAGAACACACACATGACCATATACACACAATCAGCACACACGCACAAGCCCACATACAAGTGCATGTGTCGATGCAATCCCATCCCCCAAATATCTAAACACATCAGCACCTACAGAATGCTAATTTAAGACTGACATTAAATTTTTTTAAAATTAATATTCAGCTGTAAGGACGAATAATCATCATTACTTTGGCAAGACAGCAGGAAAAAACCAAACCAAACCAAATAAATCCTTCTCCAACCCCCACCCCAAAATGTTGCAGGGAAATATCTTGCAGACTACGAGTGGAGCTATTTCAGCTTCCTGCAAAATGCAAGTAGGTTTGTGTGATAACAGCGTCAAAAAAGATCTTAGCAGAAGCCTGTCTAGAAGCAATACTTTTATTATTTAGCACAGAAACTAAAGAAGTCAAGGTAGTTTCTATGAACAAAACTCACCCCTTATTAAAATTTCATGAATTACAATGAAATACTGCAAAATGTATTCAACTGCAGGAAATTTACCATGCTGTTGGCTCTGCAATGAGTCACCTGCACCTCAGGTTGTCCGTCTGACCCCACAACTGTACAATCTTCTTCTGAAATTCTCTTCTCAGGCGACCGCCGCCTGCAGCAGGTTAAAAAAAAAGAGAGAGAGAGACTTTTTAAACAGACTCTCATTTATATGCTAAGCTCTGCAAAACGTGTCTCAGTCATATTTGTGGGAAACTAGGAGCAGGGAGACACTTGGCCGAGTGGGAAGGAACTCAGATACCAAAACTGTAGACAAGTGCTGGACCCTGTGGGGCGACCAGTGCTCTCCCTTTGACCATCATGATTCTCAAGGCAGCTGAGTTGGATGAAACAGTACACACTGGACAACCAACCCAGTTGGATCAAATAGTACACACTGGACAACTAACCCAGTTGGATCAAACAGTACACACTGTACAACCAACCCAGCTAGATCAAACAGTCCACACTGTACAACCAACCCAGATGACCATGGCAACCAGTTACCTATCCACAGGGAAGCTGGGTGGTAGCTCCGGTACAACTGGAGGGCTCATGGCCATTATGCATTTAGTTGACTTGTGGGAAGAAAAAGTTGGTCATATTCGAATTGGATTGTATTAGAAATCAAGGCAGCTTACTCCCATGCTATTTGTTGCACAAATAAATTTTTTATCAACCTCTGCAAAGAAAAGGAATAACAATTCATAAGCATTTTTGGTTACTTTTGTAACAGCTTTAAGTCCCATTTTAAAAAGTTATTATTAAATGACTATGTTAATATAAACAGTTCCCATGTTGATTTCATCTTTACAAGTAAAAGTAAGTTTTTATGTCAAATATGCATTTAAATAATGACCTGTACTTCAAGCAGACCTGTTAAAATAATGTTAAATAAATAATGGATAGATAAAGTCGTCACGATCAAGAAGTAATTTCCAGATGGCAAACTTTTTTCTTTCATTAACAGATAAGCAGGCAGTCTCCCGTAATATGAGCTCATAAGTGGTAGACGAGTGAACTTCTAGGTGAAAGTTGCAGTTTTTAATCCAGCAGTGTCCAAGGATTATATCTTGGGAGTTTTTCATCATGCAGACTCCCTCAGCAGCCATCCCTCAAACATTAGACTGCCTCTCCTCAATTGCCATCTTACAGCTGGGATCAGTTTACAGGATGTTTCAGAGCATAACCAGACGCATTCTTCCTTCATGCACAATCACTACTAGGGCAATGTACTTACTGAAAGCCCTTTCCTTTAAAATAACCAACCAACCTGTCCGCAACGTCCGAGACGGGCTGTGGCAAGTCAACATCAGACAATGGGGTGGTGATGACCACATCATCACTCTGTTCTTTTCTCTCATCTTTCTCGTTGTTCTTTTTTTCGATCAGTGTTGCTGGGTCCATCTCTTTCTGGTACTCAATGGACGTTGAGAGTGAAACTCTGCCCATAACACAACTCTCGATATGAAAAAAAAACCACATGAATCACCAACAAGACATGCAATAGGCATACACATGGATTGTTTGCAGTCATTTCTAACAGGATAAAGCCATCATTAATGTTGAGTGCATTTATGACTGCTACCAGACCTGTGATGTTGCCTTCATTTGGGCATGACTTACTTTGTTTCTTTGTGTCCTTTCTTGTCCATCGTAAACAGTGGGGTAGGCACCCCAATGGGATGGGTGACACCTGCAGACAGAAACACGTTAGTCACAACCAATCACACCACTCCCCATTACAGTTGTCAAAATCTGATTCAAAATACAATAGATCACCTTCAGTTTGTCCATTCTGTGGAACCACTTGTCCATTGAGTGCCTCCACCAAAGAGATGGCTTCATACCCTGTAGGCACACCCTCCTGGCTGACTGGGTTTTCATCAGTCTCATTCTGGGTTGACAGAAATTGGTAGCAAATTTATTCATTTGTCTCAAATTAACATTAGTTCTTCCATGCACTTAAGTAGTTAGCAAACATCAAACAATGAATCATTCCAATCCAAATGTCTTCTGAGTGACAAGACACAAGAATGAGTGCCTGAGAGCACCCTTGTGTCAATTCCATGGCAAAACATTTTTACAATTATAATCACTCTTCAAATGCAACACAATTATCAAGCCGTCACAGCAGCAAACTTGCAACTGTGGTTAGCACAGCGCATCTATGATGGTGGACAGCATTTCCAAGATGCCAGACAGTGTTTTCAGCTTACAGTCTAAGATGTCACAGTGTAACTTCTTTTTGGTTACAGTGAACATAACGTATTACAAATGCAGGCCATAGCCAAATGGTTGTCAACATTAGTGGCTGAAAATTAGGTGGTTCGACTCCCAAGATTTCAGTTCCCCCCCCCCCCCCACCACTACTGTTATTTAAAAAAAAATATATTTGTTATGGCAGGGTTAGGGAAGCGAATAAGGGTGGGGCTAGATTTCATAATTATGTTCAAGCTTGTTTACATAAATACAAATCTAACTTGGAAAACCAATCTTGGTGCCCCACACTATGCCCAAATTAAAGGCAAAAGCAATCAACTTGTACGATTAACCTTCATAACTACCTGCTGCTGACCAGTCACAGGAATCTTCTTTCTCATGGCTCGAATCTGAAGCAGGGCTCGGAATTTGACACGGCAGATGGGACACATACTAGCCTGGTAACGCAGCGACTCTGCACACATGCTGCAGAGGCACAGGTGTCGGCATGGCAAAATCAGCGTGTCCCGCATGTCTGACATGCAAATGACGCATTCCGCCCCACTGTCTTCGACATCTTCATCAGGATCAACATTCTGCAAACAAAACAGTTTCTTAATCTTCACTCACAGTGATTGTAAACTTAAACACTGCTTACAAAATATGGCATGCTGACATTTACTTCAAGGAAAAATATCAGGCCATTAGAAAGAAATCTGTAGTCTACTTTGTTGCCTAACCCCCTCCCCATAGAAAAAAAAACCTGAAGACCACTTGTCAGACCAACACATTTAATTATATGTGTCAAAGGAAAAGTGAAGTCTTTTATGGCCATTTGTACAACTGGACAAATTGGTAAATTTCATTTGCTGCAAAACAATTTTTTTTAAAGCTGTCATTTTTCACAAAAGTTGTTAACCATGATGTTCTGAAGTACTACCTCCTGACTGAAGAAAATGTCTGGTTATAACCGTCATTCCAGAAGTTTATCTGCCATCTATATCAACAGACCACACCGAATATGCTACAGCCATAATCACAAAGGGTGACTTTATTTTCAAAGCAACAGTCTTGAGAGACAAACCTTCATGCGCTCCATATTTTTGTTCTCAATACCATAAATCTCCTGCAGCAGGTAACACAAACCATCCACAAACTGCTTTTGTTTGAGTGGTTTGATCAGATAACTGCCTTCTTGACTTTTTTCAATGACTGCATAGACGATATGTGAGTGGCCAGCATGCTCTGAGTTGAAGGAAAAGAAAGAGTGGGGAAAAAAACCAGAGTGAAAAAAAATCACTTGGTCAGGTCAGTTACTCAAGTATTAAAGACATTGTCTAAAATGATTCAAAACTAGCATGGCATCTGTTTCCAAACTATACAACAAATTAATTTTATTTACCCCATCTTTGCATTATATTGGTTTGTTAAAAAAATTGCATAGCCTGCATATAAATGAAAATACATTAACAATAATGAACAACTCTGCAAAGACCATTTCACTGACGTAAAAATAAATTGTTCACGGTCACCTTCTTCTTCAACCAGGCAGTGAATAACAATTGGAAAGATTTCTTTCTCAAAACTGTACTGCCACTGAAACAACGTGGGTAAAGTGTTGACAAAATCAAAAAACTAATCTTCATACAAAACATTATTTCTAACTTAATTCCTGAAACCTAGTGTATGCTATTCAGTTACTCTCTGGGTGGACGAATACATACTGTGTGAGTGCACATGCATGTGGACTGGCATTTAGTGTGAATGGGAAAGAAGGAAAGTCCCAGGATATATCTTTACTGTTTTGTTCTTGTGTTTGCTTGTATGCGATGTAGTGAAAAACAGCATTAAAATCATGACTCAAGTTTACTCAAGAAATCTTCAAAATTTTCCTAGAGAATAAAAGATGATTTACTTGGATCAAACTGTAAAATAACCAACCAGCCATTATTTGTTCATGCTAACATTACAAGATACCATCAATGACTAATATTATAATGTTGTTCAGACCTTAATCTTCTAATTTCCCCTGTATGCCCAAAATTCAGAACTCAAAACACTTTCACCTAAATGTCCCTCATTACCACGATGTTTTATACAACAAAACTGTACCTCTTCATCTGAAAATTTGCTTGGATTAAGTGTATGTGTGGGTTGACTGAACAGCTGTGCTGCTCCACGTTTGTAGTGAAAGCCTTCAGAACTCATAGCAGCACACTTTGGGTGGTAACTGTGTGAAAAACAAAAAATATCAGCAAATCATTTACTAGCCATTCAGCAAAAGATGTTTGTAATTCTTTTGTTTTCACAGAACCATGTCTTGCAAATGATGGCATCAAACAGCATACAGGTCTGGGTGCTCCAGAACTGAGAAAACATGTGCTAAGTTCATAAGCTTGACCTCTTTACACGGAATGCACATTACACAGAATGCACATGAAGATATCGATACAAAAACAGATTAAAAAAAATTTCCATCTTGATACTTCTTGACATATATATATATATCAACATAATAATTATAAAGGCCGAATGTCAAATAAAACAAACAGAAAGACACTGAAAATTATAATAACGCAGAATGTAAAAAAGATAACATGTGCAAGGCAGCCACTCAGTGACAAATTACAGTTCTGCTGTTTCTTATTCATTAACCTAATAAATACTAATTGGCAAATGCACTGTTAAAAGACAAACACCACTAGTATTGACATATTCTGCACAATTCCTTTTAGCATATTAAAATCAGCTTACACAATCTGTCCACCTATAACCTCTTCAATTGCAAAGTAGTGGATCCTAATGGTGCACCTCACATCTGTGTCAAAGACAAACTCTATGTTGTACAGCGTATTTGACTCTTCGTGCTCAAGAGGCACTTTTTCTGTACCCATAGCTCTGGAAACAAAACATGGCTGCATCAATGTGGCTCCAATAAAAACAAATTTGACAGGATTCCTTTTACCCCTGCATGTGCATACACATGCACGCACGTATATGCCTGCACACACACACACACAATGTGACATTCGATTCGACATTGTAAGCAAGTAATGTTCCTTCAAAATATGATTTTTCTGATACCTTTATGCAAAGAAATGAGAAAAGTTATCACTTAGTATCATCTAAATAAAAACAATTTTTAACACAGTTCATATTCAGACAGTGAAAATTCACTTTGTATAATAATGGCAGTCATAAAGCTCAAAACATTTAAACATTTCCAGAGATCCTGATAATGCACATTTGTGCACAATATTCAAGAATGATGCAGAGATTTTCCAGGTTGATCACTGACTTTTTCCTTTTTTCTAAAAAAAACAACTGACCTTTAGATTTCCAGCTATAAGGTCGTTTTGACACTTGGTTTCAAAATTCCAGAGGCACTGGTTTCTTAAAAATATGACTTTCTGTTTTACAATTTTTATCTGCTACATACAAGAACCATGGTCCTATCCTCTCTGACATTACTCCTTCAGACCAAGAACATGACTGCTCTCCCTACCATTAAAAAAAAGTTACGTATGCAGCTTATCAGAAGAGTTTACCACATATCGGGCAAAGAGAATGCCTATAGCCCATGTTTCATAAGTAGTGCGAAGAACAGTTTTGAAAATCTTCAAGCCTGGCATTATATAAAAAGTACAAGAAAAAAGTGTTTGGAACATTTTTTTCTAAAAAGAAGTTTGGAATCTGCAACATCACATAGATCAGACCATCTACAAATGATTGAGGAATTCTGAGGTGGAATGAAAAAGCAGATGATCTCACAACCTACTAGCTTTGTGCTCCTCAGTGCATGCTTGATCATTCTTGCATACCTCAAGTCATATGAGCTTAATTTATCATCTCCCATGGCTCACCCACCCTTTAATGCCAGATAATAAATGATGGCTAAATAAAATTTCATCACCTGTGATGTCTATGCTTCTAGGTCGATATACTCACTTAACCAGTCGCAGTGTATCTTTGCGAATGTAAACAAGACTCTTCAAGGTCTTAGTTGGTTCATTTCCTGTGGGTACAGGATACGGAAACTGTCAAATGGGAAAAAGAATGCCGAGGACATTAAACCATCAATAAAAGTGACATGTGTTGAATCAACAACTGTTTCAGTCTTGTAACATCTGAGTCCCAACTGAGGTGATATCCGATATCTAGTACTAGTAGCTGACAAGTCTCCAATACAAATTCTTCTACCTAACTCATAATTATCCAGATACTGCTGTTAAGTCAACACAACAGTAATCACCATTTATCAAAACTCAAACAGTCCTTATTACCTTTACCAGACAAGGGACTTCCTGTACAGTTCACAGGAAAAAAAACCCACTTAGAATGAACTAAATTACTAAACAAATCATCCATAAGGAATTACATGAGCAACTGCATGGTTCAAATACACGATAATCTTTCATCAACCTTATGGCTTATGGCTGTTGTTACAGTTGCCTAACAGTAACACAATAGCTGACTGTTGCTTTCTCCAGAAGAAAGGTGGTACTGATGGTCCTTTGACCTTATCAAACTAGCAGCAAAGTAACCATTTCTATTTCACTGCCTGCTTATAACTAAGCAATATTTAAAATAGACTGAAAGTTACTTAAAATGAATGACTCTTACAGGAACTGGCTTATTTCCCAGAAAGTTGAGATCTTCATTTTCACCAAACAGGTATTCTCCTGGCTGAGGCGATTCAAATCTTTCGCCCCCCATAATAAAGTGAGTACCAAAGTAACTTCCTGCAACAAAAAGATTGTTCTCATCTGTCAAAACTGCTCCTTTCCAGTAACAATTTTTCATCAGACATACCTTATTTTTTAAACACCTGACCCTGAATTGCCAATACAATATCTTCTTCTATCTTCTATCAATATATAAAGCTGAATGTTTGGGGATGTGTGTGTTATAAAAATCCACATGCCTAAACTGATCCACACCACATATTGCACGCTGGTTCCTTTTCACCCGCTGATGGTCATAGACCCTATTTCGACCCTGTGCCTACGCGTATATGTAAATCAAATAATAAATACAATAAGGCCCTTAACACGTAAACACGGCGATCAGCGGGCAAGAGAGATCACCAAAGTTCCTATTTGTACAAAGAGTACTTTTCCGTGCCTCGGTTGGCAAGCCAAAATGTTAAAGTCACCATTGTGTGTAGCTAATCAATTGGCAAGCTCTATACCTGGACTGTGTTTCTGGGGAAGGGGACCTATGTTTCTGCAGGAGGGGACTAAGGATGTTTCCGGGGAAGGAGGGTTAGGGTGGTGGTTAGGGAAGAGGTTGGGGGGTAGGGAAGGGGCAGGGGTGGGGGTTAGTAAAGGGGTAGTGTTGGTGGTTAGAGAAAAGCACCGGTAGGCAGGATAAGGCTTAAGATTATGATGTCTTGACATTGACTGGCTAAATGGAGTTTTTACTTTTTCATGCTCTTTATTCAAAGAAAAAATGTGGGCAGTGTTGGTTCCCCTAGTATTAATATATTCACCATATTTCATATTTAACATTTTGTTTTGCATCTGCCACCCCTTCTTTTCACTAACATTGTTCTTCTAATCTAAACATTAAAAAAGATCAACTCCCTTTAGTTGTGCTTAAAAAAACAACTTTCAGTTTCATACACCAGTAGACATGTAAAATATTTTTTAATAAGCAACAAACAACTAAAAAAAATTTATCAATACTATGCTAGTAGCATACTTTGTAACAATGACTAAGCACCTGACCAGTAACCACTACAGACTACAACAGTGAGTAAAAGAAATACAAATAGTAAATACTGAAATAGAACTGTCAACTGATGTTAGTACTTTTAGTTATTGATCATTACTGATTATTGCTTTGACACAAAAGCGAATATAAATAAAATAAAAATATTATGTTTGCCTCGATACGCTCAAATTCCGAAATGGTGTAATCAACGTTAAAACGAAATACAAGTTCTACAAAACTAAATGAATTTGCTAACGCCAGTAGAGTAACGGTGATACCAAAACATTGCCTATCATTGGGGAAAAGTATATTATAATGTTAATTTGACCTGTTTTGGGTGGATATCGGTAAGCATTTACAGTTGATATATCCACGTTCTCCACGCCTGCATTTCTTCTGTTTGACAAAGCACCCCCCATCCTTATGCCAGTTAACTACAAAAGAATTGTTCGTGAATTTAGTAAACAATTATCTTCCACTTGGCAAAAGCAGAAACAGGAAGTGACGACACAAGCACTGCACTCGTTCATTGATGATGTCACAAGGGATTTTGAACAACAACTTTGCAAGACAGATAAAAATCACTGTTTCTTCTTCTATCGCGTTGCAAGCCAAGATTTTACATGGAAATGCGGACATATATACTAATAATTTATATCTAATGAGGTAACATATTTGAATAATATGCAGTCTACGACTAAAAACATCATAAAGCATTTTGGCTGTTGCTTTAACCTCCTACGTTAGGGTCTAAAGAACCAATCAAACGTAGTTTCACAAGTTAGCTTCCGCAGTTGATCAATCACATTTTCCGACACCTCGCCGATTGTGCTGTGTTTACAGTGGGGTTGAGGAGTGGGCTACCAAAATTTCGTTCGGAATACTCATTTCACCTGTATCATGGATAACCTTAAACAACAGGTTATGATCAACCAGTTTGTCCTAGCTGCAGGATGTCATGCAGAACAAGCTAAACAGTTGCTGCAGGCTGCGAAATGGCAGTTCGAGGTAAGGGCGTACTCTGTGTTAGATGTAAACATGGCGAGTGTTTATCATAGCCGAGACCGACTTTCCGTCGCACGCGAGCATGACCCTTCCTGCTTTCTTTTAACCCTTTTCCTGGTGAGTCGCTTTTAAGATTTTGTTCGTGTATGTTTCAGACGGCTTTGAGCATGTTTTTCTCCGAATCGACGGTTCCGACAAGGTGTCGAACATGTAACGGGCACCATGCTAATGGAAATTACCCGGTGAGTTTCTGAGGACGTTCACTCCCGTCCATGTTGATGACATCACACGCACTCCTCGACGCATGGTTTGTTAGTAAACACAGCGTCGCTCTGACAGCTTTGTGTTAGTCCCGTTCTCATACATGGACAACCCATAGGAAGGACACATTAATTCACCAAAAAGATGTAATATCGATTTTGATAACGAAAATTAGGTGTTTTGTGGTCATCAAAGCCATGAAAATAACAGGATTAGCCTAGATACAGTAGTTTGGAGAGAAAATCTTCAATACCTGTCTGAAGAGTTATTTTATTGTTAGAATATGTACATGTTTTAAAATATCCATTACCATCACTGATCATAACTGTTGTGTTTCCATGGCCAGTTTTTATCATAAACACGGAGTGGAAGAATTCTTAGGTGAAATTTATGTGAAAAGCTTTTGTTTAAATGTTTGTGGAAAGGGATGTGTTGCATAATAGTCACAGGCAATTTTCAGCAGTGCTATAAAAGAATAAATACTCCAGGGATGCTGATAGAATTAACAGTACTGTAGTGATGAAGGTTAAGTTTTAACAGTACAGTTTGTGTTGAATGTCATGACTAGTTTGTCAGTATCTCAATTAACTTGGAAGAGGTTTCTAAAATAGGTGAAGTAGCCAAAATTTGATATTAGACCTCAGAATCTTTAATTATGTGCACACGCACACACACACACACACACACACACACATGGGAGGTGGGGTGTTAGAGGAAGTGTGGGGAGAGAGTTTTGGAAACCTATTTTAATTTTTAATAATTTTGAATTTCTACCGTTTCCTTTCAGTTTTGTGCTCCAACAAACACTCCAGCCACTCCCCCTAATTTTCCTGATGCACTGGCAGCTTTTTCCAAACTTTCTGCTGGAGAGACCAGCAGGATGTTTGGATCACCTGTGTCCTCATACTCGCCACATGCAGCTTATGCAACTTCTCCACAGTGTCAACAAATGGCTCAGTCTCCAAAAAGCATGGAAGTGGAGACACAGCGATAAAGACGCTACTTAAAATGTGAATAAACTGTGATGTGTTCTGCCATGAGAGTGGGATAGCCAGGAGTCTTTTTTAAAAAAAAACATTTTGCCTCCTTGATTGCTGCTCCTTTGTGGCTCGTCTCTCTTGCTGGCAGATGATGGTGTATGGAGAATATCTGGTGGATTTTTCTGCAGGAAAAAGAAATTGTGTTTTGTGTTGGTATTGGGTTTGAGGAACAAGATTAGGCATTGGGTGGGTTTGGCTTGCAAAACTGTGCACATCTATTTCATCAGCAGCTGTGAGTGTCAATGTCAGGATTGCACCATGGACTATTCAGGGGAATATTTTCTCTTTGCAGCTACTGCCACAAGTGTAAAGGATGAAAACAGTAAGATGTGAATACTGAGCTCTGATCACACACCAAAAGGAAACTTGGGGGTTGGGGGAACAGGTCTGAATGCTTATGTGACAAAATACAAGATCTGTTTTGAGTCTAACACACATTGATAATTTGTTGATTTTCTGGATTCGACGTATGAATTGACGATGGTCTTGTTCTTTTTTGGGTGTTTGTATAGTTTATCCTTTCATTTTCCATATTTGATACAAAGAAATTTTTTTAAAAAAAGAACATCTTGCTTATCACTCTTCAGAAAAAAAATTGTATTTAAGAAGCCATGAAGCTGTTAACAGTGTGTTCATTTGTAACTTCTACGGTAAGAATGAGTTTTTAGGGGGAAAGATGTGCAGTTTGGATGGAAGAGTTTAGTGCTAGTAATGTGTACCTCTGTCCTACATAAGATACACTGAGCGTTTCTTTTATATTTGATTTCTGTAGCTTGTTAGTACAATTTCATATTGTTCCCTATGTACAATTCATTGTTTCTTCATAAGCTTTCACAAACTAATGAATTCAACATTGAAGTGTGTTCCCCCATGCCTGCCCACCTAGAGAAACAATTGAGAGGTTAAAAGTTCTTGTACATAATTATATGAATTGCTTGTCACTGCATGCAATCATTGTTCATGGTACATATGTACAAGCTATTTCATTTCCATTATGGCATCTTGAAAAGGAAATACATGTATTTAATTATAAATTACACTAATACTGTAATCAGTACTGGAGTGTTCCTGTTGCCTCGTCTTAAGTAAAACTTCAGACCGTTTTAGAATGGAGGATCTTTTGAGTGTGTGTGTGAGAGAGAGAGAGAGATGGAGAGAGAGAGGGGGGCATTCAGATTGTAGGGAAGAAAAGGAGTAGTAAATAAGGAGGATTCGTTCCTGAACAGGATTCATGGGGCAGGCACCTAATTATACTTAATATAAAGTGATCATTAATGCCTTTATCTTGTTCCCTGCTCCCTTGATTAAAAGAACCCAGCTTGTAAATGTGAACAGAAAAGTGTTGGTGCATTTATTGGGGGTGGGGGTTGGGGGGCAGATCAAGTAGCCTTATGTCTTAAGTAATTTCAAGTTCAGATGGATTGTATTGATTTGAAGTCAAAGTTCCAAGGTTTGTTCTCCTTTGGACTTAACTAACTTCCTGGTGGTAAGATATATGTACTGCCATTGATATGGATAATACTAATAGTGATACAGGGGCTTTTTCCAGTGATAAAAGTATTATAATACTATTATTGTATTAAAAAAGCATGTTCCGTTTCCAAACAGTAAAGCTTTTGTTAGTGACATGGCAGATGTATCGAATTCATGCGTAAGTTTTTGAACATAATGTGTTGCTGTAATTGAGTTTGTAAATATATTTTCCAGAATGCAATATCCGATCCTCTAATAACCTGGCAGCCTCATAGTCTCACCCCTCCAGGCTAGCTAGTGCCGACGTTTTCAAGGGAGTGACTTTGTAATTAGAGAGTACATGCCTCAGTTGATCGCTTGAAATCTCAAATTGAGAAAGACAACAAGGTCTCGCATTTCAAGCATGTTCTTTATGGCGTTACAATAATATGAGTCATTCGGGATGTCTTGTCATTCGCACTGTTCCATATTTGAAATGTAAATTGTATCGTTGAAAGGACATTTTCTATCGATAGTAAACTGAACATTATCCTGGTATGTGATGTTGAAAACTGTGTTATCAGTGCACACCACAGGGTTGGTTTTGCCGTACTGGTGAATCTGTTGGTTTTTCTTTCTGTCTAACATCTGTTTGGTGTTTGTGTTCATGCACTGATTGTGGTGATGGTGGTGCCAAACTGGTAATTGTTTGAACAATTTCCAAATCAAGTTTTATGTGCTACAAAGCTGTTTGATTACCTTAGAACATTTATTCATACAGTTCTGGGCTGGGTTGCATGATACTACTTAACCCCTGTCCGTACATTAAGTTGCATGTAAAATACACAGGGAGAATGGACCTTGGGACTATTATTATGGCCAGAAATGCAGATTCAAATGCTCATGCAGCCCAACCCCAAGTTCAGTGTTTATGCTGTGTGGTTGAGGTCAAATCTGATGAAATACCCTTTGCTTGCAGGTATATTTAAGGTTAAACCTCCCTTCACTTTGTGTCTAGATGCTCATATAGCCCAACCCCAGCTTCAGTGTTTATGCTGTGTGGTTGAGGTCAAATCTGATGAAATACCCTTTGCTTGCAGGTATATTTAAGGTTAAACCTCCCTTCATTGTGTCTACATGCTCATATAGCCCAAACCCAGCTTCAGTCTTCATGCTGCGATGCTGGGGTCAAAATCTGGTGAAATAGTTCTTTGTTTGCAGGTACATTTAAGGTTAAACCTCCTTTCATTGTCTAGGTGCTGAGTCATGTGAGAACTTCGATGGTCTTCAAGGTCAACAGTATGGTTGTACCAGTCATCGGTGGCAGTATCAAGATTATTGTTTGCTTGGAGTTGTGGGTAATCAGAATGATGTCACAAGCAACACTATAAATGCTGATACCAAAGATACAAGATATATATGTGTGTAGATCACAGCCTTTCTTAAATG
>SMGT01001902.1:945992-957096 GCA_004794575.1 Lanistes nyassanus | reverse complement strand
GAGTTGTGGGTACTTTCTTAAATGGACAGATGTGTCCAGATTACACATCTAGATCTGGCCAGTGAAGCATAGATTTGTCTCCTTAAGTGTTTTCAAAAGCAGAGTTTTGAGGCAGTTCTTCGGCTGCTTCATATCCAGGATAATACAGATTGAAGTAGGACTGACATTTTGTTGAATGAGTAGATCGGTAATCAGAGGCTGGCTTTCAAAAAAAAATTCCTATCGACAGCACACAAAACAATTATCGCAAACTTTGTTTTATTGTCATCAACAAGTGCACCCTGTATAGCCATGGTAAGCAACCTGCTACAGTAAATGTTTACGAGGATAACGGAAAAGTCGAAAGGCAGATAACGTGAGTCGGAGTCATACAGATAGCGTGTGTCCAAAGGGGTGGTGCCTATCTAGCTGTCAGTGTCCCGATCAAAGGACACGGTACTGTTTGTAAACGTCAGGCCTGGTTAACTGACCCAGGGGTCGGCGATCAAGCACAGCCTACGACCGTTTCAAGTAACTCGATATTAGGACTGAAACGTGTTGAACGTATTGGGTAAGGGTAGAGGAACTTCTTTTTGCCAATGGGCCAATCCTTATTTGCTTGACTGTCTTGCACCTGATTGTATTTATAGTGGGCACGAACAAGGTCTCCCAAAGACTGCCTTTAAATGTAGTGTACGCACAGGAAATGCCTCTTGACTCTGATATTTTGCGTAACTACCGAAATGTCCTGCAGCTGACGAAAGGTCAAGCAACGTGTTGAATGTCGAGCACACGTGCCGCTTACTGGACGAGGTAACCGCGGCAGGGGAGTGGGTGGACGGGCGGAGTGGGGGGGGGGGTAGGTTTATAATTCACCAACTTATTCCCCAAAGACGCGAATATCTCGGTAACTATGTCACCAGAGAAAACGACACTTTTAAGTCTCGGAATGTATACCGTCTTTGCAACAAGTTTCTCGTAAAATCCCCCGGCCGGCATGCAACCTTCTACAATCTAATCCAGTTAAAGCTGCCGAACTTTTTTTCCTGATCGGAGGGCAGAGTAGCTAGGCATATAAAAGGGAGTGGCGGAGTAGCTGAGGAGGGCGAAGGAAGCGCGCAGTTTGCATCGGTTCGAGAAGTGAAGTGTATAGCGTACGCCGTTTGACGCGATACAGGGCAGGGACGGATGTAGTGTGGGGGTGGGGCCGCATAACTATGATCTAGAGGCTTACGGCGTCACCCACCCGTATTCTGTACACCGGGATGGTTGGCTTGCATAAGCGATCTTGCCTTCTGTTCATTCGTTAAGGTGCACGTAAACTACACAAGGAGAAACGGGCTTTACGACCGGAAGAGCAGCTACGAACGTAAAGGTGGACGTAAAATACAGGGTCCAAACATTCTTGGCTTGCCTGCGCTTTTGTCGCATTGCTTAAGAACAGCCTCTGAGCTGGAAAAGATTCCTCCACGAGGCAAAAGAGATCTTATATGCTAGTAGAATTTATACATATACATATATACACAAAAGAAAGACACATTCGGAATATCATATCAGTCATGAGAGCAGACACGACTGTATAGCCTAATTGGTGTCTCGAAGCGTCGCCTACCAGGACCGTGCATCGAGACATTGTGACATCGTGCATTTTGAGCTGCCGTCGCCGTTTCGGTTAAAGACTCTGGACTTTCTATCCCTATACAGACAACAACTGCGATGCGCAAGTTGTCGGCGTTAGCAGTGCACAGCTGTTTAGTTGAGCAAAACCTCAACGGAGCAAGAGAAATCTGACTTTTGTCAGTTTAATTTCACGCTTTAAAAGGAGGAGGGGTGTTCTATGCGATCGCGCGAATGATATTTAAATATTATTTAACTATTATGGATCTTAATTATCCATCTATCAGAAACATCGATCCCTAGTGTAGATTATACTTGTACCGGCAGTTGCAGCCAAGCTTTCTTCTTCAGTTAGGGTGTCACACCCGTACTGGTTTGGGCAGACGTCGTCCTCACGTGGCAAGCAAGGAACATGACTCAGCAGTATACACCATCCCGGTGGGGGGGGGGGGATAGTGATGTAACGCACGGTCTAACTACGTACTTCAAACCACGTGTCAGTGTCTCCTTGATGGAAATATGTATATATATGAGTATGCTGGTGACAAGTGACAACAAAAATACTTCGCATGCGCGTCTCCTGATATGAAATACAAGTCTGGAAGTTCCTGTAGGAAATGGTCGCTCAGGAGAACTTTAGCAGGCCTACGTGCCGTCCACTTACATCATTATAGATTACATGCAAGTGCATGGGCGCGCCTAATGTGTGTTTTTCGTGCGTACGTGTACGCGCGAGTTTACCCAGAATAAACTGGATGGCACCCAGTATAAACTGGACGTCATGTGCAGAACAGGGTAAATCAAAGACAGTAAAGATTCTTTTTTCCGTCACGGACTTTTTAAGTGTCTCAATTCTGGGTGTCCAACAACGGATGCAACATGTAAAGGCGTGTCATAACCCAAGCAATTTTACTTTCGAGCAAGTGAAATTTGTGTTAGCTTGCTCGATGGAACAACTAAATAGTTTCACATATGTTCAATATAAGAAATGTTCAAGGAATTGATGTGCCCGGCCTACAGGGCAAGTGGGAAAAAAATGGATATCAGCCTGCCATCGGATCTTGCATAAGCAGTACGGCACCTGGCGGGGCGAAGATCGGGCTAATTACCACATTAAGCTCATTATTCATTATATTCATGAATATTCATGACCGTCTCCTCATGATCCGGGGACCTATGTTTATGCCACTCAGCTCCGGTATGTAAGTCAGGGTATATATTTAGGGCTGTTTCGATCCTTCGGCTCGATAAAAAAAAAAGATTTTCACTGTCTCTTACAGTAGTTCCCATCTGTCTACGACTGTCCCCTTGATAGCTAGACGGCGCCGATCGATGCTGACGAAGGAATTATATATAGCTTCTGTCGAAAACAGGATGGTACGTGTTTTGTCGAATTACGAGTCAAGTCTAGCTAGGTGTAGATAATCGGCCTTAAGGCACTGAAGGCCCAGCAAGCGAGAGCGATGAAAGCTATTTATAGGGATTTTGCAAAGAATCACAGATGTACGTTTCTACTGATGTGCGCAGATGTGGTGCATGGCATTTGAATCACATGCAAAGGATCAATAAGAGAAAAAAATTTATGTTCACAACAATTTATGTACACGGCGAAACTATTCCTGCTAATTACTTAATTTATTGAAATCGCAACGAACACATTATTCACTCCAGATTGACACTAGAAAGGAGCAATTTAAATTTCTAGTTACTTTAATAAAAATTAATAATTTTAATAAAAATCCATCCGGTGTACGTGGATTTGAGAAAGAGACGGCCAGACACTTTGTACCCGATATATAGCCCCCCCTCCACCCTCTAGAAATGTTCACCACCACGCTTTATGAACTTTCAGTTTGCCAACTGCATTTCCTCTCCACAGTGATTTCTATAAGGAAACTCATATCTGTCTGTATCCTTGAATGCTGATATTTTCTTGGGTTTACATAAGTTTATTAAGGATTCAAAACGTTTTTAGAGTTTGGCAGTATCACTCACATGTGTATGGTCACCGGTGTACAGCTTGTCAGCAACGCTTAGCTCGAGCTAACCAACCAACCAACCGATCGACCGACCGACCGACCAACTAACCAGATGCCTGCCAGGCAGCCAACCAACCAACCAACCTGATGCCAGCCAATCAACCAACCAACCAACCAGCCATCCAAACGAACGAACGAAGGAAGAAACAAACAAGGGTTTGCGTTAATAGCTAATTATTGTTGTTATCGCTTTGAAAATTGACCCCTATTGTCTGGGGCGAACAATGATCATTGACTCAGCCCCTGGCCACAGAACGGTGTCTGAGGGTGAACGGCAGCAGAGCTAGCACACTCATCGTGACTCATCTGCAAGTTTAGAACTGTGTGTGGGTTGGCGTACGTCTCAGCACAGACACGAGCAAGCAAGCAAGCGCGCGCGCGCGCGCGTGTGTGTGTGTGTGTTCGTGCGCGCTCGTGCACGCGTTTCTGTGTCTGCTTCGCTCAATTAGTAATTATAAGTACCCGTTGTTTTTATATCATGTCCTGTAACAAGTCTTTGTGTCTGCTTATGACTGTTCATACTGAGCCCTAAAATTAAACAAACCAATTTAAATGGTGTTTTGACACTCCGGCGATGTTTACGATCGGCCTGTACAAATAGGGGACAGAACGATCGAACCCTGTCCCACCTTACTCCTTCGACTCCTTCCGATAGCGTAGCTTCTGGTCAAATCAAACGGCAGATCCCTCGCGCACCTTCCGCCAGCCGTGGCTAGTGGGTTTTCCCAAGGCCGGATAAAGGAGTGGTTTGTTCCGGTTTTCTGACGTCACCACGATGGCTATACAACAAACTAGACGTCGACGAGGTGCTAAGGGCCTAATCGGACGTTTATGACTTAAAAACCGAGCTTCGGTGTAATGTCCTGAGCAACTGAACAAATTTGAAAACGAGCTCAGTAAATGAATTGCTTAACAGACGACTGTGGACATAGACTGGTTTCTCCTCTCTCTCTGGGTGCCTGTGTGAGCGCGTGCGTGCCTAGCTACATATATGCGTGCATGTGTTTTTCATGTGAGATGATGGAGAAGGACAACTGAAGAGAGGGAGAGAGAGAGAGAGAAAAAGTATAGTGGGGAAGGAGAACCGAAGGACTTGTAGATTGTTTCGTTACAACTAAGCTATTATTCACCATAGTCAGTTTTTGTGCATAGAACCCCTGTGCTTGACTGCCCCAGCCTAAACTGGTTTATGATTTTTTAGTTGATCTGTAACAACTCTCCCCCGCCCCCCCCCTCCCGCGCCCCGCACACATTTTTTATTGAATGTATCGTATATTGTCTGCCATATTTCCTCTCTCACCCATTGTCTGTCTGTCTGTCTGTCTGTCTGTCTGTCTGTCTGTCTGTCTGTCTGTCTGTCTGTCTGTCTGTCTGTCTGTCTGTCTGTCTGTCTGTCTGTCTGTCTGTCTGATCTCGTGGTGTGATATTTATAAGTCATCCACTTCCGAGGCGGGAGGTCGGTGGTTCACAACCTGGCAGAGTCATACCTATAAGAGCTAAAAATTGGAAATCTAATAGCTGCCCTGCCAGAAGCCTGACACTTTAGGGAACAGTACTAGGACTGGTTGGCCCGGTGTCAGTATAATGTGACTGGGTGGGACTGAGGCCTGTGTTGCAACAGCGGTCCCAGGTGTGGCAGCACTATTTGTCTAAGAAAACAGTCGATCCTGATACGCACCTAGTTTGCGACTGGACGTTAAGCAACAAAGTCTCTCTGTGTGAAGCACACAGACCAAAGACAACATCGTCAAGAGGAGCCAACGGTTCATGATGATGATGATGATGATGATGATGATGATGTAGCAGTCGGCAAAAACTTATAGCCTGACGGGCTAGTGATTTCTAATTTTTTAATGGCCCGGCAAGATCTCTATACTAGTGGCTTGGGTTCACGTAACACTGTATTTCCCTGTCTCTGCTGTAAAGTACATCTCTGAGAAAACATTTGTGTATGTGTGTAGGGCTCTGGGCAGAAATGGAGCAGTACCTGCCCCTGTCCGTTTTAGCTTTATCCAATGGTTTTTATCTCTTGCCACCTGGTAAAATTGGCGGCATATTCCCTCAGTGATAGTAGCCAGGCAGCGATAACTAATCGCCTAGTCTGCGGGCATAGGCACCAACGTCAGTAGTACGGTTTCGGACCATGATGGCTGCTGAGACGTCGATAAACCCCGCCAGCCAGCAGGCAGGGTCACAGAGGATAACCTCAAGTGACCAGCAG
This sequence comes from Lanistes nyassanus, assembly GCA_004794575.1. Taxonomy (NCBI): domain Eukaryota; kingdom Metazoa; phylum Mollusca; class Gastropoda; order Architaenioglossa; family Ampullariidae; genus Lanistes; species Lanistes nyassanus. The sequence goes on along the minus strand of SMGT01001902.1, from coordinate 951,240 downwards.
CAGAGTGTGGGTGGTCAGACCAAACCTAGGTTTCTACTTGTCTCTCCGTATTTCTCTCTATTCTCTCTCTCTCTCTCCTCTCTCTCTCTTTCCCTCTCTCGATCGCTCAATCTTTCTCCAACCCTACCTCTGGCTGGCTGTGGTGGAGACGGTGCTGCAGTACTAGTGGTGTGGAACGAATGTAGTTTTTTGCGATGTTTTGTGCGATTTCTGCATCCATGGTTTTGTGCATAGAGGTGTATATGTGCGCGCGGGCGCACGCGCGTTTGTGTGCATGACTGCAAGAGCTCGAGAGACCAGCTGAGACGTTCAACCGATAGGCACATGAAGGATCAGGCGGTGGTTGTGAGTGTGTGTGGGTGGGCGGGTGGTGGTGGTGGTAAAATACTGTAGCTGGACATTACACAAACACAATAACTGTCGCCCCGTATCCCCCTAGAATGCCTAGAGTGACATGCTGCATAGGCCACTTTCACAAGGTTCCTAACATCCCCAGTGGGCGAAAATGTGTGTTTACATAAGAGGAACCGTACATTTTCATGCTGTGACAGCATCCTCTCGTCGGCACCCATTGCGAGCGAGGGAGCAACTGTAAACACATCACATAATGCGTGTCTCCTGCTGTACGTGCCCCGACCATTGCGACAGCGATAAGTGCAATAGAGAAGGCAAAAATCGCTGACTCAGCTTCGGATGCACACACCCTGAAAACCAACAGAGTCAGCTTGCTGGGCCGTTACCGCTTATTTTAGACGTTCATGTACATTGTGATGACGTCAGTGGTCTTTCATTCAAGTAATTCCAGGTTAGCCAGAGGGCAATTAAAAGGACAAAGGTGACGACGCCACGAGTGTTGCGTGGTATATAGTACGTATATATGCATATATGTACACTTGTATATTATATACGTGCATATTGTATTATATGCATGCTGCCTGGTCGTATGTCTATAAGGACGTCCGCACACACGGGAAAGTGTTCATGGTTGCACATGAGCAAGTGTGTGAGTGTGTGGTGTGTGTGTGGAGATGTGCGTTCAGTAAACAGCGATTAGTACTAGCATTCTGAAAGGTTTTGAGTTTCAGCAAGCCCCGTTCACTTCGAGTTTTCCGTGGTACCCATGCAGGCTGTGGATTTTTAGTTGCTGACAGAGATAGAAATTCCTTTATCTGGCTTCCCACTCAGCAGCAAACAGTTGTTGTTGTTGTTGTTTGTTGTTATTGCTGCTGCTGCTTACATGAAAGCAAGCGCCGTTTCTATGCTACCAGCAAAGATCAACAGGTCGCCAGAGTAGATGACTGTCGCCAGAGTAGATGACTGTCGCCAGAGTAGATGACTGTCGCGTCGAAGACATCAGGTTAGGGTCAGAAATGAACCTCCCACAACACTGCGGAGATTTTATCAGAGGCCATGCATCCCCGATCGTTCTGTCTCTTCGCACTTGCCATGCAGGTGGCCATCTTTCTGCAATATACAGTGGATCACTTTTTGGGGTGTTTCAGTGCATGTAGGAGTACAGGCCTGTGGTTCAGTAACAGGACATGACACCCCTCTCCCAAGTCACGGCCATGTTGATCAAAGTCCTTTCCTTCCTAGTTTGAAGTAAACCCAGTCAGTGAAGTGAGTGGGGGATCTTGATAAATCTTCTGGCGAAGATACATATTTTTTTTTTGAGTCAGACTCATATGTGAAGAAATTATGGAGAAATTGAAATCTGATGAAATCTTCTCTCAACATGGTCTTCAGCTTACGGCCTATGGCTTGGTGTTCGGGATGATTCAAGATTTCCGAATTTATAACCACCAGCAATAAAAAAAAGCCAAAAGAGATTATAACACAAACACATCACCTGCACTAAAAAAAAAATCCGAAAGACGTGCAAATGGTGTGCTGTGGAAGTTTAGTTATGCATGCAGGGATTTGCACCACGTGCTCCCGGCGAGACTGAGGGTCACCTTTACAAGCTGCGTCTACCTGGAAAGCTCGACGTCACGGGTAAACACTCATTGTAGTTGTAGGTCACGCTGTTCCCGATTCTATTCTAGTCGCCGTCCCTCGCTAGCGGCACACGGCTAGCGCAGTACGCCGTAGAGGTTCATGACCTGCTAACAGCTATTCATGCACTTTGACCGACGTGTACTTGTCGGGGCGACTTCGCACTCTTGTGCTCGTGCGCGCGGCTCGGGACCCAGGCTGGAAAAACACGTGCCTGTAGCCTGCAGTTCGTGTGCGAGAGACAGAGAATGTGCATGCAAAGCAAATATGACAGAAGGAAAATTAAAAGGAATGCAGACATCCATCAGTGAAAGTACGATCGCTGTGGGAATGGAATGTATATGTGTACGCTCCGCCATGTAAACAAGTTCAGATGTTAATGTACTTGCGTCAGGATTGCTCTTTAGATTGATTTATCTTCCTCTCCCTCTCTGTCTCTTTTCTCCCTCTATATCCGCGTCATCTGGGCGTGCTGTATGGTGTGCGGAAAAGAAAGATATCCAAATCCGCACATTGCAGCGGGAGGTGTTTTGAACAGCCAGGTGCTTTTAAGAAAGTGTGTCATTTAGAGGGCACGTTACGTCGGTCTGTGACCAGCAAGTCACGCATATAAGTCCCTCCACCTGTCTGTCTCTCTCTAACCCCTCTACCTCCCCTCTATCTCCTTTCTCTCTCTCCTCTCTCTCTCTCCCCTCTCTCTCACACACGAGCACCGTTTTTAATCGGGAATAGGCCATGAATTTTAAGAAAAACATTTCCAACTATACTATACACGTCTTGTTTTTGCTCTCAGTTTATCTTAATTACACCAGAGTGGAGCGTAACATCCGGGACATAACATCTACTGTTATCAAACAAAAGCTGTTATTGTATGGAAAAAATCATCTCTCTTTCTCTCTCTCACTCACTCCCCCACTATATACACACTCACACCAGCACAAGCACACCCACTCCAATATTTTTCTATCAACAGCAGCAATATATGGCAGAGCGGAATTGTGTATTCCAGGATACGTCAACATAGGTTGTAAAGGTAGTTCACGGCGTATTTGTTATTACCATACACTATAACAAAACACTGCAAGCTGTGAGGACGATATTATGGACGACGGTTTGTCAGACACAGCTAGGATCGAGAGAAGATCCCTGGGCGCCATATATGAAAGGAATCCAGGCCTGCTCACCGACTGACCTCTTTCGCTTGACGTTGGCTAATGTCGTCTAAAGTTTCTGGCGCGTGCACACAGCACTTTTCTCCCCAGTGCGAAAGCATAAGGAAATAACCGACAGTGACAGGCCTTTCCTAGCGCAAGTTATGCTCCGAGACTGGTCGCACTTTCGTCATAACTTTTGGCAGATCTCTTACGCGGACATTTGGGAAAGTTCTAGTTTACTCTCTATCCTCGGACAAACACGGTCGCACGGACGCACGCACGCAACCGCGCGGGCACCCACTCACACACACGCACTCTCTCTCTCTCTTGACGTTATTGTGTTTTGCAAGTGTTTTATTGTTGTATTTATTTGTATGTCACAAGACTGACCCTATACGTATAGGTCGATGATCTCGAAATAAAGAAATTCAATTCTTTTTTTCTCTCTCACACACACACACCTCACCCCACCTCTATCTCTCATCCTCTCCTCCTCGATCCCACACATACACATACTCTATACTCTCCCCCTCACACACACACACTCCCTCCCCAACGCTCTCCCTCACTCTCTGTGCCATCAGTCTTGAGCTGAAGGTGCTGTTTGTATATCGGCCGCTTGCCGCCATTGAAAGCATTATATTGTTATAGAAATAAACATGAACAGAACTGCGTACACAGTGTAACGTCAGCAAAGTCGACTTCTCAACAGAATTCAAAGACACATCTCGAAGTATGATGCTGTCCCCGATTCTGTTATCTGCCAAGATGGAATTTCCGGTTCAGATGTACTTTTCCAGAAACCGTATTACGTACAGCAGCCACCATATTGCCCACTAAGCGGAAGGGAAAGGCACGTTGACGTAATTAGAACAGCCTGTGCACGTGGCCATGTGGGCCTTTGCGATCCTGTGTGTGTGTGTGCGCGCGCGCGCATGCATGTATATGGCTGTGCGCGTGGGTACGTGCGAAAGTAGAGTACAGAAAGGAAAGAAAGAGATGGGTAGGGAGTCAAGGAAGAGATCGAGAACATTCTGCTGTGGGTGTCTTTTATTGAGAACATTTAAATGCTAACGCGAATGCATATGTGGTCCGCTAGAGGAACAAAGGCGAAAGGAGTGGATGCCTCTTTCTATATATGCAGCCCTCTTTTTTGTTGTCACGACAGGAAAGACCCGGACGTTACGAAAGACTCTCGCCACCACTTAGAAAAAGTTTCCTACTTTCCTACAGGAATAAGGGAGCGAACTCTTATGGAGCAGCTAGAGGGGTAGTAAAAGTCGATCAATCGATTATGAGACATGCTTGCTTTAACCGGGGCAGAAAGTCGGTCAGTGTGCACAACCCGTCGAGCCAACTCGGGCGGCAGGCGCGTCTGTCCAAAGTGCTAAGACTGTTAGTCTGAAACTTCGCTGGCGAACAGGCGTGAACGCGGAGGGCGTGCGACAGTTTTTCCCACGGGAGCCTCGACTGTTAGTGTGCATTTGCGCGTGCCCACGTCGACTGAAGGCTACTTGCATTGCCAATTATAAATGGACTGTCCGCACGTTCTTTTAAAGCTTTCCATTCTCTAGGGCTGGGCCTTCCTATCTCCTGTTCATACGTAAAGGTGGACCTAAAATACACAGGGTGAATGGGCGTTACGACCACTCATAACCGGAAGAGCAGCTCATGCAGGTGTGTGTGGGGGAAGGGGGCTTGCATGAGGGTTTTTATCTCCTGTTCACAGGGCGAATGGACCTTACGACCACTAGGCTATGCAAGCCAGCTCTGCCGACCACAGGATATCTTTAGGCATCTACAGAGGGGTTCGATTTGGCTTAGGTTCTGCTTACCACGACCATGAAGTGTGTACTAGCCAAGACTGCACAAGACGCCATGCTGGTTATATGCCCCAGGCCCCCTTTTTACCTTCATTTTAAATAACTTTAAGAAGAATGGAACTGACATCCTTTGCAGAACAGTGTAAACACATTTGACTGGTACGTTATATCGCATTTATTGGTAGACAACATGCCCTGGTTAACAAATACTGACTGCCCATGGATTTCGTAAAAGCCTAGTAGAACCTTTTATATAAGCGGGGGGGGGGGGGGGGG
>SMGT01001902.1:879900-922852 GCA_004794575.1 Lanistes nyassanus | reverse complement strand
TGTCTTTTTTTTTTTTTTTTTTTTTGCATTTGAAGCGAAAGAAAGACTAAAGGACACACTGTTGAGACAAATGTTTTCATTTGATAAATCTCTTCCTTTTATTTCATATGCCGCATTGCTTGATTTTATTGCTGCTTGCGAGATGTTCTGATGGCAATGTAACGGAATGAATTTAAATAAATTTAAACAAGCCAAATCCAGGAAAAGGTCCAGACATTTTACCTCCGTCGCTCTTATAGGTGGTTGCCATTTCCAACGGTTTAAAGTCTGCATTACAAAATTCATATATCTGCACAACTCTCGTCTGCGCAATACCGCTCGTCAGTTTGCCCAACCCGTGTATGTCTGGCGCAATTAATTAAAACAAGCCGGAATCTTCCTCGCGTATCCAGAACAAGACCTGCATCTCCAGCAGTATAAACGTCTACGTCATACACCTCAACCTATTGACATGTGGGATGAAGAACGTCAACATCTGACCACAGCTCGTAGAAACTGAACATACGCGTGTAAATTTAAAACAAGGGAACTGGACCAAGCTAGAACAGGACAAGGACGAAGACAATCTACATGTTTCGGGGCACTACCCCTTCATCAGGACGACATAAAAACGACACAAAAACGACGAAAAAACGAAAAAGAAAAAGACTTAGCTGCAGTAGATGTGGCGCGTGGTCATTTTCCTGCTATCCAGCACACACACCACATCTACTGCAGCTAAGTCTTTTTCTTTTTTGTTTTTTCGTCGTTTTTGTGTCGTTTTTTATGTCATCCTGATGAAGGGGTAGTGCCCCGAAACATGTAGATTGTCTTCGTCCTTGTCCTGTTCTAGCTTGGTGCAGTTCCCTTGTTTTAAATTTACTTTGGATTTTTGGATTTTCCTCCAAGCGGCAGTCACTTGTTTTTCGTTTATACGCGTGGAATTCAAATCGTTGCATATATTTTTTTAAAATGTACGCGTAGGGACAGAAAGGTAAACAGAACTTATACCTATGTCTGAGTGAAATGATTTACGGCCATAGGGCACGTCCCCTGCATTCCCTTAAGCTGTCCTCTGACGCCCGGGCGCTCCTACGTTTGTCTACACTCGCCAGCAGACGTCACACGCTGTGGCCTCACAACAGCCCGACAACTAGCTAGGCCAGGTGTCTCACCTGGTTGTTTGAAAAATGAACAGGCGATCGCCTACAGCCGTTTTGAGACAAAAGTTCCTCCCACCGTCATTGCGAACGTCCGGTGACTGTGACGAACTTAAACAAACAATTAGTGGGTGTAGCTATGTATGGATGCAGGCCATCCTTTAACTCGTCGTTTGGTATAAAATGAAACCGAGCTCACCTGAAGAATCAGGACCGAAGAACCCAAAGTTGTCTGGCTGAAGCCGGCCTGAGAAACCATTCTAAGACGGGTTGTTTCTCGCTCTAACTTTCGGTTAGCGCGCTCTGTCGAAGTTTTAAAAGACCAAAAGAGACAAGACCATTGTCTTCTTGTTTGACGTAGTCATCGATACATTTTGAAAAAAGCTCGGGACTGAAGGTAGAAGTTAAGTTGCGATACTTCAAAACTTCAAATTGCAGATAATTTCCAGAAATACTATCAAGCTGAAATTTAGTTTTAAAAAAAAGAGACTAGGAGTTTTTTTTAAAAAAGATACGCCGTTATAGGATAAAAATGTTGGACAAAACATCGGTATTGCCATGTGCCAAGGACCGAAAACTGATAGGTAGATGGGTCGTGGCGTCAATCCTTCTGCTAAACTTCATCAGCCTCGGCCACAGCTCGGTGGTGCTGGACTTTCAGGCAGAAGACACGGTAGGCTATGACCCTGACAACTTTCGCTGGCGCAGCAACGCAGCCAACGTCAGGTCCGTGCTACTGCAGAGCGACGGCGACTACCTGCGCTTCCACATCTGCCTGCCTGCTGACGGACTGGTGTCTGTGGAGGAGGTCCGTTACTCCACTGACGGTTGGAGTAAAATAGGCGCTGTTCTTGTGGATGGACAGGAGGTTCGTATTTTCTTCTTTCTTTCTTCTCTGAACCTGTTTGTCTACCTATCCTTTTATCCTTACGTGTCACCGGCTGCCGACTTGTTTTAACTGGTAAAAATATATTTATAACTTTTAAACTCCTTGAGAGAGAGAGAGAGAGAGAGACCTAAGGCTTTCAATTCCACGGTTCTTCAAAATCTGTTAAGAACTGATGTACTTTTTCCGAATAAATTTCAAGAAATCTCACAATGAAATTACTTTCATGTGCTTATCTTTTTAAATGTTCCCCCTCTAGATTGGAACTTTTGAGACAGTGGACAACTCAAATTTCGGCAATAGCTGGAACGTGTTTTACTCCTCCGGGCCCTTTCCAGCGCGGTACCTGACCCAAGGCAAGCACACCATGGATGTCAAGCTGAAGATGTCGATGACGTCAGACACATGGGGAATAGAGATCGATGAGATCCTGATCAGATTTGGCATCGACGTCACTCGGCAAAACGTCACTTGCGTCGATCAAGGTTAGTGTCTGTAGTGTTCACGTGTTCAAGGGATGCCGCGTCATGAAACCTTATCTTTTCACTTTTCTTCTTGTTCCCTTATTTTTGCCCACTCCTCGTTTGTTCTTGAATAGCAAACCTGATTCATTGCGTCGTTGTCGTTCAGAAGTTTTCTTCCTCCAAATTCTCCACTGTTGCATGCTGTATTAATGACGTTAACGTCACTTCCGCTTGACAATTTCTTCTTCCGTTGTTTGACATATTACTGTTACTGTTGTTGTTGTTGTTGTCGTCGTCGTCGTCGTTGTAAACCATCACAGGCTTCGATACTTTTGAGTTCTGCGGCCGAATCTCCAAAGTGTCGACATTTTGAACCCCATAATTAGCATTCAGACAGCAGCATCGGGTACAAACATCCGCCCGTACACTCACCCTTACCGAGGCTTTTACAAGCACATTATTTGCATATTGACGTCATCGAGCTTAGGATTTTACCATCCCATCTGCTTTGTACAGGGCGGCATTTCTTCAGGGACAATAAAGCTGTGCAAAAATCTTTCAGCTTCTAACAGTTCTGAAAGCGTGTACACTTAAGGGGGTGGGGATATATCGACAAAATTATACAATTCTTGATGTTTTTTTCACTTATAAAGTGAACAGATGTTTGAGATCATGACCAGTGTAAAAGTATAGTCTACAATTCTGCAACACTTCCCAAAGTATCTAGTTTGCAGCCTGCGTTTTGATCGATTGAAATATCTCCTCTTATACACGTATTCTCTCATTCACTCGCTCCCTTCCTTCCTTCTTTCCTCCCTCACCCAGCCACCCACCCAACCACACACTCACTCACCATCACACTCAAACCTTCTTGCCAATCTGGTAAACTGTAAACGTCTCTAGGGTCCAAATTTATGCAGACCTGCCGAAAGTTAACGTGCCTACAACTTCACATCTTTTGCAGAAGACAGTGCCACTCGTCAAAATGATTTGGAACTGATAACTACTTATGCCCCCAATAGCAACGACAGCACTCCCAGCAGTAGCGACAGCACTCCCAGCAATAGCGACAGCACTCCCAGCAGTAGCGACAGCACTCCCAGCAATAGCGACAGCACTCCCAGCAGTAGCGACAGCACTCCCAGCAGTAGCGACAGCACTCCCAGCAGTAAAGACGACAGAAGCCTCAGCAACGACACCACTTTCATCAGCACCCCCAGCAGCAACGGGGAAGCTAGCAGTACAACCACTACCACCGCCGTCATCCCTAGCAGCAACACCACCAACACTGGCAGCAACAGCCTCCTCACCACCAGCGCACCTTCGACAACATCTCATTGCCCACAAACGGAACAGGTCGCCATGAAAACGGCGAACCCCTCCGGAAAGCTGACTCTGCAGAAGAACGGCCACTACGCATGCCACGAGGGCGAGTACCGCCTTGACCTCTTCCCCCAGGGTCAGGTCGCCCGTCTAGCGCTGAATATCTCGCATACTGGGCAGGACGAAGAAGAATGCACGCCGACCGCTGCCCCGATTCGGAGAGCCCGATCCGAGAATCCACGAAGAACGATCTTCTCCGTCGGCAGGGACAGCGGCGAGATATCTTGCAGACGAGCCAGCGACCTCGCCGAGCTTGCCAGCGACAGCTTCTCCAGCACGGAGCGCCTGAACGCTGCTCTTCCCGCCAGGGTGGATACAGCTCGCTTGTCGTCTTTTTCTCTTAGGTTCTCCTTGCCCCAGCTCGAGGGCGTGGACTCTTTCAGGTTCGCCATGTCCGCTTCGTGCCCCAGCGGCGGCCGGAAACAGATGGTGCTCAGCGTGACGCTGGTGGACCTTGAGACCGGCAAAGTCATAATACAGGTCCGCAGGACCATGGAGTTCCCAAACAGCGAGTCTCCAGACAAGATCTTTCTGACCATCCCGGCCTCCATTCGTCAGGCGCAGGTCAGCCTTCAGTTTCCGGATGCTCAGGAGACCACGTTCGTGCTGAATGCTCTTGTCGTGGATTACCTCCCAGCAGAGGGGAGCCCCGCGAGGTCTAAGGTGACGTACGACCACTGGATCGCTGGCCAGAAGCGACAGGTCCTGTTCGCAGCCAACGGCGTTAGGGTGGAGGTAGTTAGCATGCCTGGAGCCAAACCCATGAAGATCAAGATGACAAACTCTCAGAAAGGCGACGGAAAAGAACTCTCAGGCTCCAGGATCCTGTTGTACACCACGCAAGACGACAGCAGTCAACTGAAGATGATCTTTGACCAGACCTCTAGGTGCTACTTCTTCCCCGAACGGGACTCCAGCCGCCAGGTGGCCTTCTCTTTGGGTCAGCGTGACCCGGAGGTGGACTCGTCGGACAGCGACCTGGAGGAAGTGGAAGTGAACAGCCAAGGCTACCGCCGACTGAGTTTGACTCTGACCCGGGCCAGGTACCTCCCGCGACGGATAGACCTCACCTCTTCGGACCTGCTGACCGAGCTGTATGTCACAGACATCAACAACACTGACGTGCAGCAGTCCGTCGCGCCGCATACGCCGCTGTCCGCAGTGATGCTGCCTTGCACGGACAACCGGCTGACTGCTGACGCTCTCATCAAAGCAGATGACACGGACGGGGTCGGAATCAACGATCCATGGAGGACAATCACTGGCAAGGTCATCAGGCTGACGAGAAGGTCGTGACCTGTGCGACGTCTCACATCTCTATTAACATTCAGATGACGTTCTCGATCTCCACCAAAGCCTAGCTCTGTGATTTTTTTTATTGAATATCCTTGTCCCTCGGAACCTAAGAATGAATGTTGCATGATTGACTTCCCTTGCATCCCTCCTACACGTATTTAAAGAGACAACTGCTCTATCTGTGTGTGAGCGACATACGAGTGTGGTGAAAAAGATCGGAGTGACATACATTAACACAGAGGGCTGATGATTCTGAAACAAATGTGTTACCGCATTTTGATGATGCCTTGTATCATTCGTTCGTGGTTTAATTGTCAATACATGTCCAGCTGCCACAATAAAATAAATTACATTAAATGGGAATACTTGTTTCCTTTAGAATGTCATTGTTAAGAAAGTATCTGATAGAAAGAGCGTTTGATATCGAAACCGTCCAGTCACGAAAAAGGATCTTCCTTACTATCAAAATTTGCTTCTCTCGCCTTCACGCCTGCAACGGTGTCAAGCCTGCTACGAAGCTAAAATTAAACAAAAAATTTAAAGTTTATTCACATACACAGAAAAGCCACGAGAAATGCAGTGTAACAATATCACAATCTTGGAAATTTGATATCAATATGGCTTCAGCAGCATAGGAAAGTTCAGCATCCAGCTGGATGTAGGTATTCCCATGACGTAGTTTTGCGTGCATTTTAAACATTGAAGGAGCTAGTCCAGCCTTCTAATCTAAAGTGTAGAAGAGTGATTGCTAAAAACACCGAAAGAGATGAGCCTTCTGCTGACATCACTACAAAAGCTCAAGTATATATACACTGATAATGCTAGGTTCCCACAAAGACGAGAGCAACATACACCCCTCCCCCAAAAACATAAAGGAAGCTTCGACAAATTTTAATTCAGTTGTCTTCAGGGCTAGATGTTCCATTCATTGGTCTGTCAGCAACTTAAATTGTGAAATGCAGCTATGACGTCGAAGTTACAGTACACCAAGTCGCTTAGTTCAACTGGGCGTTTCTGCAAGGATTTATCGAATCATACAGAACAGGGGCGGTATTCTACATGCGTATTCAACAGTTTAATACCGGCACTTCCAATTGAGTAAACAGTGTTTGCGTCACAGTGTCAAAGTCTAGCATTAATGAAAGGTGAGGCGTGAGGTCCCTACCAGGCTTTCAGACTGTTAGCAAGACCTGAATGTTGATTGGTGGAGTCTTTAATTATAACTGACAAGTTTGCTAAGTCCAAGTTAGACCTTCATCTGGACATGAGTCAGAAAGAGCCTGTTTACCTGTTTTGAAAATATTTTATCATTGAAAGGGGTGTTTCTAAAGTGGGTGGTTTTTGACAAGCACTAATCCCTCCCCAGTACGTTAATCCGGCGCAAACAAACTCTTAAACAAACTCCAGGTGTTCCAAAACATCCACGCCGACCTAACAAGTATAAAACGAAGTCAAACTCACCAAATCGCAGCGGGACTGAAGAAGCTGAATTTTCTGTGGTTAAACTCAACCTCCGCATCATATTGATCACGACAGTCTGTTCGTTTCCCTTATATACCAGGTTCTCTGCGATCTTACACTCTTGCCGATGACAGATTGCTTTCTTATTAGAATATAGTCTCGTTTTGTAGGACACGCGGAAGTTCTTATGCAAGACCGAGGACAGGAAAGAGAACAAAATTGTACTGCCTCCACCGAAAAGGAAAAGACTAGACTTTTAAAAACAGTTTTCACTAAATTTCTCTGAAATTGATGCTTTTGGAGGTAAGAGGGTGCGTGATTGGTTTTTCTTTAAGAAAATCTGTACAGAGAAAATGCTTGCCAAGACAAACTCCATCAAGGTAGTCGTGAACCAGAACAAGTCAGCCAGAAATCTCGTGGCTTTGGTTTTTCTGCTAAGCCTCGTTCTTCTCGCCCACGCCTCGGTGGTTCTGGACTTTCAGGCGGAAGACATGGCAGGATATGACCCTGACAACTTACGCCAGCGCAGCAACGCAGCCAACGTTAGGTCCGTGCTGCTGCAGAACTTCGGCGACTACCTGCGCTTCCCCATCTGCCTGCTCGCCGACGGACTGGTGTCTGTGGAGGAGGTCCGTTACTCCACGGATGGAGGCAGCAAGACCGGGGCCGTTCTCCTAGACGGACAGGAGGTGAGCTACTCCTCTTCTCTGGTATTCTTACATTCACTAATCCTTTCATGATTACCTTTTGCCAGGTAAATTTTCCCCGTCATCTGTTTATTCTTTCACACGCCTTCACTGCCCTTTAAAAATACTGCAGAATTTTTGCAAAGGGACGAAATAAGGTAAGATTGAGGGGGAAAGGTATGGAGGAAAGGGGTAGAGAGAAATAAAACTGTTCTCTTTCAAAAATTGAATTGTCTTTTGAGAGTTAATAAGTTTGATATTCAGAGGGAATTTAAGATTTTCTTTTCACTCAGCTGTAACCTGCATCCATTTTCGGTCGCACGGTAAAAGGTAGATCTGCACCTTAAAAACGGGCTCATTTTCATCTTTCTGCCTCTGAAATGTCCGATATGGTTTTAGAAAAATAGGGGTTTAGTGAAAACCTGAGATGAACTAGTCAGGAGATGACAAAATTATTTACACCTGCATATATTTTTATCTTCTTCCTTTATTATAGATTGGGACTTTCAAAACACTTGACAACTCAAACTATGGCTTTAACTGGAACGCGTTTAGCGTCTCCGGCCCCTTCTCTGCGCACAGTCTCACCAAAGGCAATCACACCATTGATGTCCAACTGAAGACGGGATCGGATCATTGGGGAATGGAGATTGATCAGATAAAGATCGACTTTAGGGAAAACGTCCCCTGCCGAGAGGAAGGTTAGTGCCTGTTTGCAATGACAGTGTATCCGAGTCTGGAATATTTTTACATTTCCGGACTGGGTTGCATAAGTATTCGTATCGCCTCTTCATACTTACAGTTGCGGGTAAAATACCCAGGGCGACTTACAAACAGACATCACGACTGCTTTTATTACTGTGGTGCCGATACACAGATATGTTCATGCAACGAAGTCCTCAATTTCTTTCATGTGTTCATTCTCCTCGGTAGCTGCGTTACTGATAACTCTCTCTCCTCGTCCACTGCACGAAAATGTGCGTTTTCTAGAACGGAAACACATTTTCACGCAGCATCACCCCATCCCCCCCCCCCACATAAACATTTCTTTTTTGCATAAAGTTGCCAGGTAAGGAGGAAAACGCCTTAACTTCATTTTCCAAGTGGAACTTCACAGTGCTGCAACAAACGTTGAAATGTATTTCACTACACATCTTTGCAGATAACAAAGCTGGCACGACTGGTTATAACTGGAACACCTCATTAGCCCCAAACAGCTATGACAGCACCCCCAGCAGCGACAAACACGGCATCCTAAGCAGCAACCAAAGCCTGCTCAGCGTCGTTGAGGCAAGTAACGACAACAGCTTGAGTGCCAATATCACCGCCACTACCACCAACAGCTCTGCCAGCGATAGCAACAGCACAGTCAGCAATACGACATCAGCTCCATCTAACTGCTCACGCACTGAGCACTTCAGCATGGGAATTCCATTTAATTTCAGAAATCTCTATGGAAACCTGATCCTGAAGAAGAATGTCTACAACGCATGCCAGAACAACGAATACCGCCTTGACCTTTTTACGCAGGGCGAAATCAAAGGCATGACCCTGAACATCTCACGTGATGGGCAGGATTTAGGCGGGTGCAAATCAGACACCACCCCAATTCCAGACTATCAAACCGAGAGCCCACGAAAAACTGTCTTTTCGGTAGGAAAGGCTGACGAAGATGTATGTAGCTTACAAACAAACGAACTTGCTAATCTGACCAGCGATGCTTTCTTTATCCTCGATCGTTTGAATGCCACTCTTCCAGCGAAGGTGGACCCAGCACAGCTGTCGAATTTCTCCCTTCAGTTCTCCCTGCCCGAGATATCAGCAACAGACTCCTTTATATTCTCCATGTTCATTTCGTGCCCATCTGAAGGCTGGATGCAGCTGGGGCTCAACATCACACTCCTAGACACAGACAGTGGTGAGCTGATTGACAAGCAGCAGCTGTTTGCTGAATTTCAGGACAGCGAGTCAAAAGCCAAGTTGTCACTGACCATCCCTTCTTTCATCCGTCAGGCTGAGGTCAGGGTTCACATTATGGACAATCAGACCACATTCGTGTTGAACGGCCTCACCTTGGATTATCCAGCCAGGTCAAACCTGACAGCATATGACCTGTGGATCCCTGCAGCCCAGAAGCGGCAGGTCTTGTTCAGCTATGATGGCATAAGGGTGGAGGTTGTAAGCCAGCCTGGAGCCAGACAGATGATGGTCAAGATGAAGTCAACAGGCACTTTTCCAGGTGGCACCAGGCAATTTTCAGGATCCAGGATCCTTGTGTACAGCACACAAGACAACACCAGTCAGCTGCAGATGATCTTTGACCAGACTTCCAGGAGTTACTTTTTCCCTGAGAGGGATCCCAGCCACCAGGTTTCCTTCCATCTGGGTCAGCCTGACTTGGACGTGGAGATAGTGGAAGTGGATATCTATGGCTACCGCAGTCTGAGTCTAACCTTGACCCAGGGGGGGCTTCCCCGAAGAATGATCTACATCAATCCCCTAACCTGGCTGACAATGGTGAATCTCATCGATATCAGCAATACCCTGTTCCCAATGCTCTTTGCACCACAGATGCCATTGTCTGCTGCAGCGGTGCCGTGTGCTGACAACCAGCTGACCAGTGAGGGTGTCATCAAAGTAGATGATGCCGACAGCGTCACAATCAAGAAACTACCAATGATAGTCACAGGACAGGTCATCAGGCTGAGCTGGCCGTAAGCTTATGTGGCACACCCCACTATTCGGATAATAATAAGAACTGATCTATACTTCATTCACTAGAAATAATATTGTAAGTAAATTACGTGTAGAAGGTGGTTAACTGAAAAAAGAATGCTTGCCCTGAATATGGGTGTGTTGAAAAGAAACCGATATAAAAACAACCCCAGAACATTATCATCACTGAATACACACACAGCTGGAATGTTGTTTGTTTTTTAGCTCTGAGTTTATATGTTTAGTTGTACATTCGATTCTATTATTTCTTCTGACAAAATTATATAAAAAACCCTGTTGTGCTGACTATTGATCGTTTCTTGAATGTAAAAGCCATCAGAAACATGGCAAAAAAAAAAAAAAACAGACACTGAAAGTGGCAGGCAGAATGAAACACTGAAAGGAATAAGAAACAAAGTTTCTGTTTTACTGTTTAATAGTAACAGTTTTTTTAATAAAAAAAGCAAAGATTAAAGAAATAAATGATTTGATTTAAAATTTCAGTCAGATCTTGGTGAAAACTTATTCTGGTCATCACAATTTTTAAACTGTATCAAACATGTGCAAACATGAAATTATTGCACACCCCCTATCCAGCACCGTCCAAACCAAACACTATATACACTATAAACACTATATACATGTACTGTAGTTGCTTTCCTTGGTTATTTCCCTTATTATAATCTTCCATACAAACCTGTCACAACAGTAACATCAAAGCTGTGCTTGTAGTAGCACATCAAGTAGCCATTGCCCTAGCCCAGCACACAAGCCATGTAATGCAAACAACAAAAAAATTCCTTTAAATTTTAACATTTTATTAATATCAAGCAAAAATGGGCTATATAAATGTGCAACATACTTCAGGCTGGGAAGATCACTTTGTTTTCTGCATCTGAAACCAATCAAAAATGTGTCTACTCAGAACAATCTCTGCATATTTGCAACATATTGTATGACATTTTTTTTGTCTGCATAACTTAAACTGAACGGGGCTGCTGATAAAGATGAAGGCGCATAGTGAGGTACACTGGAAGATTTTATTAAAATGTCCACTCTAAAATACAGCAATGTCAGAATAAATCAAACAATTTATAAAAATTAGCATCCCTAGCCTTCACTTGTTCTCTGTACTCTCCTTTTCGCTGTCCCATTTCTCTCTCTCTAGTCTCACTCACGCACATACAAATACATACAGATGCACGCGGGCGCGCTCATTCTCGCATGTCTATTTCCGTTTACACAAATATTTTGTTGCGCTTGTTACTTTCAAACGAAATATCTTTCAATAACAAAAGTGTTAACTTCTCACTGCTTTCTGAATGCAGTCCTTTAGAGCTCGGAACTCCTTATCACATATATGCTGAGTGACATTATCCTTCACCGCTACGCATTTTCCATAAGCTGCTGCCTGTGAAATTACAAAACACAAATGAGAAAAACGAATTACATAACATACAAAGCAGAGAAACGTCACTGATACGTGCAACCACAAATACCGAATAGTTGAATAGTTCGTAGCGCTGGTGACTTCTACCGCGGCAAAGTTGAGAGAATGTTAGAAATTTCAGAGACTATAGGTTACCTCTCCAGAACACTGTAAAAAAGCCTGCGGGTATTGCAGCATTCGCCTGCGCGCTGATGCCACTGAAGTCGACATTGTAACTTATCATGGGTATATGAACTTACCCATACCCCTCTCTAAGTCTTGACTCGTGAAAATTGTCTAAGGGAGGTAACGCTCATTGCCTTATCTGGCGATGGCTGCACAACATCGCATTGACAGACATAAATTTGAAACATAGTCGCTGCTGAAATAGGTCATGTTTCTCAGATTCGTTTTGGTGGCAAAACGCTAGAAGATCGCACTCACTCAAAAGCGCATCCTACGCATATTTTGTGATATATAAAAAAAACCCTGCAAGTATAAAAGGCGAAACCGTTTGAGGACAACCGCTTGCATTTCACAATGTTAGAATCTATTTTTTCAATTATATATTACGATCATATATTCGAAAAATACAACTAGATATTGATCATGGTTAGTAATAATGATAGAGTGTCACTGTCACTGTCAGACTGTGAGGATCGAAGGGGTAGATCTAGTGGTCGTAAGAGGAAAAGAGAAGAAATCTATAAACGCAGTCTTTAAATGTGCAACCGCAAAGTTGACGGTAGTTATGGGTCCAGATATGGGTGTAGGGTACACATATTAAAAAAAAACATTTTGACCCACTCTGCCATGTGCACCGAAAGTCTGTCGCATCACATCACGTACGACAAACATTTGTGCCGTGCGCAAAACAGCTCTCGTAATCGTCTCGAACCGTGTGCAAAACTGGGCGTTAACCCTCGCAGGTCGCACTGTCACTCTATTTCCCGCGCCTGGCAAGACACTACGCTATCGAATTCCAGGATCAGATTTAACCCGTTAATACACACTAAAAACAGAAGCCTGATCTGCAACCATGCCGAAGTGCCCGAAGTGCAAGAAGGAGGTATATTTTGGTGAGTACTGCTCGAAACCGATACCCCTATAACCACAGTTGACTTTTACTTCGGGGTCGCGAGTAGGCGCGGTTCGCCTGAGGTTTGAATAGCCTACTCGAGCTTCAGACCGTGGCAACTTTTAGACGTTAGAAGGCAGTGCCTGTTTGCACGGTCCAGTACATACAGAACCCGCAGGCGATTTGCGCGTCTGACGTCATAGCAATGAGAGTAACTCGATCGATCCTCAACAGAGCCATATAAACAATTACGCGCTTACAGTATTTTTACGAGTTTATTCACTAAAGGTGAACGGCGAATTTCATTTTGACCTCCGTAATCGGAGCAAAGACGTGGGGAGGGTTGCTGAAGGTGTGCATCGTGCATGTATACTTACGACAAGCAGCAAATCCGTGTAAACAAACGCTTACATTTTTTTACGGCTTTGTTCAGTGATAGTGAACGGAAAACTACTTTCGTTGTTACTTTTTGACTTGGTAGATCTAATCAGAGGAATGACGTGTGCATCGTCGATTTGTTTATGTACACGTCGATCTGACTTCAAACTTTCTCAAGTTGTGCAGCGGCCACATATCCTCCCTCACTGCCCCGCACCATCGTGTGGGATCCATAGCAGGAACAGGACGTGGAAAAACATGCGGGGCAGTGTCGGCGGTTTCTCCGTAGAAAACTTAAAGTATGAAGAAAGAAGTTGGCAGCGAGGGGCGACAAGCCGTAGAAATAATTGTACACGGCTCTTGGGAGTTATGCGGTGCAAATAGCCTCGGATTCTTTCTGCACGGGACCGTGCAAATAGCCACCGACTAGCTAGAAATAGCTGACATACCTGCCTGTGTATCAGCGTGCGCAGCTTCGGCCTTGTTAAGTGCGCCGCTGTCCAGTTCATAGACTCTATTTACTGACCTTTGATAGGTTCAAGGCTATAATTTTTTTTAAGCCGGCATCCGTATCTCAGTATTTTGTTCTTTTGCAGGATGTGAATGTATGATTTTGAGTTTCAGATGCATTTTCTCTCGGGGCATGCTTGTTGTAGCTGAACTAATATACACTATAATACAGCCCTCGCGCCCCAGCTCCACCCTTTGGAGCACAACCCATTTTCATACACATTCACTGCAGCTTTAGAAAAATCTAGACCTACAACAGCTTGGACTTGGTTTGCACCTTAAGATACTTTAACTCTGCTGCCTTCCTTATCTGTTTATTCGGTTATGTTATCCGACGATAGGTGATACCACACCTGCTGAAAAAAGCATAAATCTTTGATCAAGAATGCAGCAGCAGGGTTAGAAGAAAAAGGCAGCATGATTACTTCAGATTTCCAATCAGTCAAGCATGAATAACTTTAAACATGTTTCACGGAGGTGATCAAACTGCTTGATGTGCACAACACCAGTGCAGAACCTGCTGCTTATTCCGTATTGCTGAGTAACACTCCCTACACCTTACAATCCAGCTTTTGCTGGTCCTTAGTCAGGCCTTACATAAACAGAGTTGACGATGAGGGTGTGTCTTTGTACCTGGGACCCGACGTCGTGACTGCACTAGTGAAACATAGACTGCTTTGTTGTCTGCCTGTAATCCTTGATATAATCAGGCTTTTTCGCCTCCCTGCTGGTGCATCGTTGACAGTGGCACAGTGCCCATGTCTGCATGCCTATAGAAGAATTACATCCCCCACATCACCCAAATGTGAACGGGTACCTGGCCCATGAGTCGGGGAAGGTGAGGCAGCAAAGTGGTCTCATACAGGGAGGTAGAACTAGAAGGGAGAAAATTCTAACACCAGTGGGATACGTGTATTATTGAAACATCCAAACCATAAAGACAGAACTCTCATTTGCAGTGAAAATTTCCAATAATAAAATGCACAGAGAATTGCTTTCACCCTGGTGATTACATTAAAATACAGTGTGTAGTACAAATGTCAGACATGAAAAAGCTGTGCCCTCACATAAGCTTTAGCACATCTTGCTCTGTAATTTGCCTTTCTTTATGTACTGCCTCTCTTCAGGTGCATGTGACTGTGACTGCCTTATGTTTACTTCGTGACTTCAATCTCACAAATCAGAAGATCAGTCAAGTGTAAAAATACAAATTGGAAAGTACTGGGGGTTCATTAAAGCTAGGTAGAAAAAGGAGAGTAAGACAAAGATAAGTTTGATTTTGCTGCTTAACATCCAGTCACAAGTTCTTTTTTAATGAGGTGCATATCAGGATGGCGTTGCTCGAGACAAATGTGTTGCCACACTGAGGCTGTCGTTGCAACACAGACTTCAGTCACATTGACACTGGGCCAACCAGTCTTAGTACTGTTACCTATAGTGCCAGGCATCTGGCAGGGCAGCTACTAGATTCAGTTTTTAAGTCTTAGGTGTGACTTGGGTGGGTGTGAACTACTGACCTCCCGCCTTGCAAGCAGAGGCCTTAACCGTTAGATGTTGAGGTGGTCACAAAGCTAGATAGGGAAAGGAGGGAAAGAAAAACAGTAAAGTCTGCAGATGGTCGATGTATGCATCCAGCTTAGTGCAAGTGTGCCCAAGTGTTGGCATGAACCAGATTTGAAAATAACCACTTCCCTTTTGTAGGCTTCATATCTGCAGACGGGAACCAACCCGCCAGACCCATGACCTGGCCCGTATCCGGGGTTTTGTGATGTTGTCACCACAGATGTTATGGTGTGAGGTCATCAAGGGTGGGTCTGTGATAGTGTCTGAATGTGACATGCCATGTCAAGAGCCTAAGGGTGGGGCTCCAAAGTGCAACTACAGAGTTTTTTGGTGCAGGGCCTAGCATGGAAAAAATTGATTTAGCTGTACTTACTACTAGTATATGGTCCAGGGGCCGCCTCAGCAATTTACACATTTGCAGAGAAGTTGGGACCTTCTCCTGACAGCTAGTTGCACATTTCAGAAACAGCTTAATTTGAATCTATGATTTGTCTTTTTTTTTTAATTCAGAGAAATGTAAGTTATTGATAATTGTTGGTGGTGGCAAGAGTTTGTACCAGAAATCATGAGAATAATCTTGCTGTTAAGTAATGAAAATTTGTAGCCTTTGCACAAGATAGCTTAGAAACATTTGTTTTTTCAGTGGCATAGCAATGGTGCAGACAAAAAGTTTTTTAACACGAGTGCCGTTCAGTCATCAATTAGTTACTAATGAGGGAAAGACAATAAGTTACCCCCACCCCCACCCCCACCACATTTACTACACTAATCAACGTCCCGTACGCATGTTTAGACTGTAACCTAACCGGACCCAGACCCAATTTCTTGGCGGACCAAATTTCTTGACAGTGGGCCCGGGTAGGTGTAAATACACCTTTCGGCGTATAATGGTATGATTCTTCCCTCGCCTTTGATAACCCTGCTGTTGCTGCTTATCCTTTCAGTGCTGTGCATTGATATGTGATCAGCCTTGATCCACCTCCCATTACTTCAACATTTTGTTTACTTTCTTGTTAGGCAGAAGTGTGGAGCGTGTGGGTGGAGTAGGGGTGCCTTGGGAGTGGTTAGAGTGCAGACCTCCAGACCCCAAGGCACTGGTTCAATACCATGCACCGCAGCACACTTTCCCCACATCACACTTTCTCCACATCACCCACAGCACACTTTCCCCACATCACCCACAGCACACTTTCCCCACATCGCCCACACATCACCCAAATATGAACGGGTACCTGACCCATGGGTCAGGGAAGGTGAGGCAGCAAGGTGGTCTCATACCCCACCCCACCCATGACCTTAAGGTCACAGGATATCCTTTACTTTTAGCA
Source organism: Lanistes nyassanus (assembly GCA_004794575.1). NCBI lineage: Eukaryota > Metazoa > Mollusca > Gastropoda > Architaenioglossa > Ampullariidae > Lanistes > Lanistes nyassanus. The sequence goes on along the minus strand of SMGT01001902.1, from coordinate 906,536 downwards.
TGCTTAATGCCAGAGAATTTCTTTATGCAATACAACTAGTTGTTAAAAATGTAAATAACAGGCAATTAAAACAGCTTATAACAGCTGGTTCTTCATAAAATTTTGGATGACACATACTTTCTTGTGTGTCATATTAGAAATATATTATTTTTGTTAAAAAAGGAAATATTATTACTACTAACAACATGTATTTTACATGTATACATTATTACTACCAATATATTCATCAGAGCATACCTTGCACAAATGCACACTAGAACACAATAGAGATAACAAGATTAATAACATTTTAAAGGGTCCCAGACTCCCGGACACACATTTTTTTTTACTGCATTTTCCCTCTCAACCTTCATTTTCACTTTCAATGCATTATTTGAATCATTTAATATGTTAGAGATGCGCTTTAAAAAAAAATTTGGAAGGAGGGGGAAATATGCTAAATAAATGCTATGTAAGTAAATGAACACATGTTTCAGCCGAGAAAGTGACTTCTCTTGGCAAGGATTGGCACAGGCCGTGCCTGCGATGTGAAAAATGCAACAAGACCCTCACTGCAGGAAATCATGCAGAGGTAAGAGAACAATAAAATTATGCTGTTGTAGACAACTGGTTTTGATGCAGTCTTGCACTGATTAAGCACTGAACGTAACTGTGAGTGCAATGAACTGGGCAGTGTGGATGTGGGGAATGTGGCAAAGATGTTTGCGCTTGTCGGGAAAGGTTCATGCACAAGTCTGAGGAGCATGTGATGATAAGGAAGGTGCAATTATCACTATCATCATCATCATCATTAGAACATAGGCATTGTGGATGTACTAAGATGTGAGGTGAGTGGATGTACTCAGAGGTGAGAAGAGCTTTGGGGGATGGAAGGGGTTATTGAAAAGGCTAGTTAAGGAATGATTGGGACACTTGTTGACCTTAAAAATTTGGGTGATGTATATTAGTCAATAATACATTCAGGCATCTCCATCTTTGCAGTGCATGCACTCACAAACCTCCCTCCCCACACAGATATAAGAAATTACAATTCTCAAGTTTATACAAATAACCTTTGTTCACTATTTCATTATTGCAGCATGATGGAAAGCCCTACTGTAACAATCCCTGTTACTCAGCCATGTTTGGTCCTGGTGGTGAGTAGTGTTCATATTACTCAATGTAGTATAATTATTGGCTGTAGTTGACAAGCTTGATGAAAGTAAATATGTGGAATAACATAATCTGATGGCCCCATTTTAAAACTGCTTTAAACCAAACATGACTACCCGCACATGCATGCATGTGCAAATCAAGTCCAGCAGCTATCAGTGTCCTGTTTCCTGAATAAAAGATAACAGAAGACTTATGTTTGTGACAAGAAGTCCGAGAGACATCAACTACAGGTACATGTAGTATGAAGGGCCCATATACGTTAAACAGTCGTACATTTTAACTACTTTTTAGGCTTTACTATGGCAGATGGCCTCTGAAACTACAAAATGGCATTAAATGATAATTGAATCAGATGCACACACTATCAGCTGGCAAGCATTTTAAAAACAAAGTGTCAGACATACCAGAGCATACAAAGTTGTCTATTGGTATGCATGCTTGTACTATTCATTACCTGAACAACAACAAAAAATTGTTTCCTGCCCACACAGGATGGAAAACTTTCACTCGGTGCTTTGTTGTTATCGATGAGCTTTATTGCACATCTTGCTGCAGACCTTTGTTCATTGTGGAAAAAACTCTATTTTTGCTCACCATATATGCTGTCCATAAATGATCTCAGCTTAGAGCTGTCATGTAGAAAAACTGCTGGTTAAAAACGTAATTTGAAGAACTGTTCTTAAGTTATTACAGCAAATTATGCACTGTTCCATCGAATTCGATGTAAAAAAAAGTGGCAGTTACGGGAAAACCACAACACTTGGCTGTACATTGTAGGTGGCATTGTGTTTTTCATTTTTATTTTCAGGATTTGGTCGTGGAGGGGCTGAAAGTTACCAGTATAAAAAGTGAAATCAGGAACCACACTCAGCTTGGTTTGCCGACTGCTTATATTACCATACTTCAGTAGATAGCAAATGCTATTGGAGAGAAGATGTTAAGCAGTTCCACCATAGCATATAATGTATTTCACTTTAATATCTGTTTGCATTCCTGACAGTGGTGAGTTTTGCTCTGCTATGAGAGCTATGAAATTTCTCAGAGGCAAAGAGTTGAAAATTAATGTTGCTGCAGTGTAAAGTGTTTAGTGATCAAGTTGAGGTCCTACAATTTTCATGTACATTTAAAGTGCCTTTTTAACAGTTAAAATCTTTAGACCAGTGCACATGACAAAAAATGAATAACTGTGACTGAAATACAATTAGTAGACCAAGATTGCTTTTGATGTTCAAAATTAAGCATCCACAATCACATATTTCTTCTTGTCGGTGTCGGAATGTGTTATCAGACCGCATACAAAAGATGCATGCTGCAAAGGGAAGCAATCAGGAGCCCTCCACTTAAAATATTATCTTGTCTCAGATGTCAAAATAAATTCAACCTACAGATAAAACTAACTGGAATAACTTTAATAATCTAACCAGAAGAATCTCCATGGGCAAAAACATTCCAGTTCCTTGCCAGTTTTGACTATTCCAGGGTAAATGGGGCCAGATTTTAACAGAGACCATTGATGGATGTATATGCAGATTTTGCCACTGTCAATTATTTTAATGCCAGTAGCATTTTAAATTAAGGTTATATTTGTTGAACCTTTGACTCTTGAGACCAAACTACTTGTTTCTGGCATCTTGTATTTCAACAGTTCAACAGATGTTTTTCTTTTTGTCCTTTCATGCAAGATTTTGTCTTTCATGGTGCTTATACTGCAGATTGATCATCACATTTTTCTCTTCTTTTGATGAGCTTAGTACCCGACACATGCATTTTTTTTAACTGCTACCTTTCATTCAGTATGTTGCCTTACACTCCGCTTTATACATTTAGACTGCTTACAAGAATTCAGGCTGTATTTTATTAACGCCTGGTAAATAAAGCAATAGATGCAATAGTTTCTTTTCTATTTTCTTTGTTTGGTAATTAGGTGAGAGGTTTTATCAAGAGCTGCACAATGGTTTACTCTCATACCCACAGGTGCTCTACATATACATGCACATACGAATCAGTAATGCATGCAAAAATGAATACTTGTATATGCCTTGACAAGTGCAAGTCATTGAAGCACTCTACGAAAATCCAAGCAGCACTGTAACATGAAAGCCATACAGGCATCTTCCCAACCACAATATGGTTTCTTGTTGTCACCAGTTCTCTTCAACCTCTGTAAAAGATGATGCACAAGACCATCCATGAACACACGTGCCATCACAGTAGAGGAAGTCATCTCCACCCTGCGGTTTGCTGATATCGACTTTCTGGGTAGCAGCAGCCCAGAACTGCAGGAACCAACAGACTTGCAAAACGAACGGGGCCTTGTAGAATGAGATGAGCTCAGAGAAAAGTGATGGTCAACACCAAAAACTACACCCATGCACACATCACTGTGAAAACAAGCTGGCAGAAATGGAAACTTTCAAGTATCTTGGCTCTATCCTGACTAAAGATGGAAGATCGACCACAGAAGTCAAGGTTAGACTAGCCCTTGGCACAGCTTTACCTTCAGGTTTCAAATCTCAACAAATTGTGGAGGGACAGCAACATCAGCTTCCCAACCAAGTTCAAGCTCTACAAAGCCCTAGTTTTCTCCATCCTACGGTATGGCCATGAAAGTTGGACTCTGACAGCTAAGAAAAGATCACACCCTTTTGAGAACAAATACTTCTGCAAGTTCCCTAGAATCTCCTGGATGAACTTAATGTCCGCAACAAAGTAGGCAGACTGGCTGGTCCCCAAGAGTCTCTCCTCGCCACCATCAAGAAAAGGAAGCTAACATGGTTCGGCCACACGTCATACACTTGCTATGGCCATCTTTCATAGTAAAATGAGATGACATGCCTTGAGTATGTAGTATATGGTAATTCCAGGTTCATTTGATTCTGAATAGGGAATGATTATCTTGGAAGGGTTTGAAAAAGGTCCAGGAAGATTACAGACCTTGGAGAGTGTAGTGGATTATACAATACACATCAGTAAGTAGTTCCTTAAACATTCTTGCCAACAGGCATAACTTTGGAAAAGTTTCTTTAAAACATTCATTTTAATACTGGCAATAATCAAGTTCACATTCTTCAAAAAGATACTTTTTTCTATAAAAAAAAAAAAACTCCCTAAGACTGTCACACTATTCAATTTACACGTATGTAAAATTCTGAGTCACTGAAAAGTCTGAGCTTTTGTAGTATTTATCACATAAACATGTGTATTAAGTTTTGCTAATACACGTTTTAACAGTTCACATTCAAACAGTGTAATGCCATGCCAGCAGCTCTGGCCATAGCACAGATCAAACGAACGGGTGACAGGAAGACATTAGCTTATATTTACATACACCTTTCATAAACAGTACAAAACACATGCACTCAAGTTTTGGACCAGCATAGCTTGTCACGTGCATCCCCCTCTTCCCACATGCAGGTGTGGAAATTATGCCATGCAAGTATGCACTTTTCATACAGCTTTTACTTGCATCAAATGAAAGTGCTGAAGGGGTGAGAAAAGAGAACCTGGATGTGTCATTATTCTTCCCTACAGATATACAAGCACATTCTTATCTGCTCACTCTTCATGCCTACTACATGTAGTACCAATGGACTAATCATATACAAGATCTGAAATAACAAAAGCATGAAAAGAAATGTTTTGATTCTTCAAGAAGTGCTAAAAATATCACATTTATATCGCTAATGGTGCAAAAAAAAAAAAAGCATAAAATGGCTACCACTGATATTTATAATGTTCAGCCACATTTTATAAGACATCAATGGAATCTTCTAGTCCCTCTGTCATTCCAGGTCCTTGACCATATACAGGAAAGATTATATAAAAGCTGATTTCATGAAGTAAATGCCCAATATAGGTATAAACTCAATGGAACTTTTCGAGCAACACATTAACTTCTGTAAAAGACCTGAATATTGTGAATTTATGCACATTTATTGGAATGCAGGTATGCATTCACATGATCAATACAAATAAACAAAAAGATGAAGCTTTCACGACCCTCAGCAGTTTCCGGACAGGACAAATTGCTGATGAGAGAATACTTAGCACACCTAATTTTGCTCACAAAATACTGATAAAAATAAATTAACGATGTATGCATACTTGAAAACATTAAATTTTGCTTATGGGTTATATACAAGCACAAGAGCCAAACGGATGTAAAACCAGTCAATGTCCCAATGCAGAAACACACACACACACACACACACATTCTGTATGAATACATTCACAAAACTACTGCAAGTAAATCACTATCAGTGGTCAGAGTAACTGGTGCAAGTGGCATCACTTTTGATAAGCTCTTTGGATTTTGTAATCATTTCGACACATGATTAGTGGTTTGAAATACTCAACATGAATCACTGTGTCCAGCAATGAACAACCACAAAGAAAGAGGTAGACACATACAGCAGATAGACATGTACCAAAAGACAAACTACAGACAAAGTCTGCATGAGTTGCTCTAATTACCAAAAAGGTTAAAAAAAGCCAATAATGAGCGTGATGTGCAAGATTCTTCACGATGACAGAAATATCTACTACTGCAACATGCGAACGAAATCACATTCTTGTCATACTCCAGTCAGTACCACAAAGATATAAGAGTTAATCATTAAAAAGTCAACGAACAACACTGAGCTTTGCAATGCAATATAGAAATTATAAAGCTTTGTAACAGATAAATGATTGAATGACTGAAAAAAAAAGACAAACATTAAAAGGTTTTCTCTTGCACACTTTTGTTCAGAAATAAAACTTTGCTGTGTCCTTATTTGCTTAGTAATAGTAGAGTTGTGGTCTGCATTTTGCAGAAGACTCCACTGCTTGGGTTTTCCTGACGTCATAAACTCATTTTCGTCCGACTGTAAAGAATGAAAGTGTTATCATTACAACACACCATCACTAACAGGTCACAAAGCATTCAAAAATCTTACAAAAGCAGTCACCTGTAAATGTGCCATCAAGGTCGGCAATAGCTTCCAAATAACTACCCAAACACTTCTTGCCAAAATTGTGAACTGCTCGTCTATGATGTGCAGACTATTATCGAGTGTCTTGGAATATCACAACACTTGAACTGAGGAGAAGGTAAACCATGGCAGATTACAGACCCAAGCACACGTGATTACAAAATCAACAGCTAATATCAGCAGAATATGCTTGCAGCTCCTTTTAACAGAGATTCCAAGCAAAAACAATTCAAAACTGAACACCTTGGTTGTAAGCATTAAAAATTACCCTGAACTCAGGCCATGTGCAGTGGGCTAGCATTAGAGTTGCACTGCAAATAGTAGCCCTACAGGCATTTTTCAAACTAAACCACGATTATCATCTCACCCTGGTAAGATATAAGATCAAATTAAGACACAAGTGAGGGAAAACTCCAATTTCTATTCTCGGAAACAATGACCAAAACCAATAACTATGTCCTGCAAACCAAGTCATACAGGTATACACTCACTCATGGTTAGCCCTGTAGTGTTCCAAGACAATAAAAAAATTTACATTTGTTCTCACTTACCACAAAAAATATGACCTCCCCCACCCATCACAAAAAATATGACCTCCCCATCACCCACTACACACACACACAAATGCCCAAAACAATCACAACAAAATACACCACAAGCAAAAAAAAACCACCCCCCCCCCCCCCCATCCAAACCTAAGTTTCAACTTTTCCACAATATCCCTTTAAAAAAATTAATGCTATTTTGCATAAAAGCCACCAAGAGATTTTTTCCTGTAAAATATTGATGACGGCCAGACATCTCTGGTCTGGTCGACTTACCACATTTCCACCTAGCCACACACGGTGCTATGGGCATGGTGTGTTGAACCCCGCCCCCCCAAATTAACGTAAAAGAACTGCTTATTTTCCACAGAAGATAAAGAATGCATTTGATTGTAAACTATAACCTTTCAGTTTAAATTTTTTCATAAAAAAGTTCCCCAAGCATTTTCAAAAAGTGTGAGCTGTTTCCACTCTGAAACTCTACACTGCACTCTGTATTGCTATGTGCCACCACACAGCTAGCTGACTTTGTGGCCACCAAACTAAATGTTACTAGGCTGGTCTGCCAGGGCTGCCATATCCCAAAGATGTGTGGTGGAATCCTGATCTGAACCTATCAACAACATCCACTGTTTTGATGCCAAGGGTTTACCAGTGCACCACACAAACTGGACAAAGTGCCAGCCAAGACTGGAAATGACAACCAGGAGTGACACATAAACAGAGCATACTTCAAAGCATGTTTTTTCTGCACGTCATGTCACAGTTCTTGGTACGTAATTTGACATCACATCACACACATTTCTAACCTCTCACCCACCATGCCTATTGCCTCTGCTAACTTTTCAATCTTACAAAAACTTCATATAATTTATTACCAGCAATTGCCAATCATTGGGTTTTATGAAGTGTAATGATTCTTTCTTTCTGAGCACATTAAGAGCCGTCTTTAACATGTCTATATGTACATGCCAGTGCAAAATCAGCTTTCATTCAAACAGACTTGTCGTAGGTCACGTGACCCATCTCCAGCCAGAGGTATTTAAAACTCTTCAAAACAGATTATCTTCTCAAACATTTTAGGATTTAATGAAGATGCTAAAATACTCCTACTGATCATATCTCTGAGATGCCAGTGAAAGCAGTGCTTTTCTTCCCAGCTGCCATCTGATTCTTCTGTTGCAGTTTGCTGACAGTGTCTTACTGGATGGGACATGAAGAACGCCTGCTGATGCACAATTGAAGGAGACACTCATCCAAACAACGAAAAAAACAAAAAAAGATTTCAAAGAGAGTATCTTTAAACATGAAGAGTTTAGTCTTCTCTTGAACATCTTCATTTGCAAGTTTTTGGAATTATACAGGGGGATGTTTGTAACAGACAAGTGCCCCCTTCAAAATACCAGCCAAGAAGAGCCCCTTTAGGTACAAGATTTGAGTTTCTCTTGAACATCTTTACATGGTGGTCTTTGAAATTTTCACTGGGAAGTTTGTACAAGAACACCCTTTAAAACACAAGCACTCCATTTGTGATGCAAATGGGCAAGAGAATAGCACCAAAGACAATGAAATTGCGCAGCACTGCTTTCCAGTCGTCTGGGACAATGTATCTGGCAAGAGTGCCTGTGATGACGGAGATTTCGTGGGCAATGCAGATGTAAATAAAGGATGTGATGACGACATTCAGCACTGGGTAACTGGGCAACAGGACCAGCACTCCATGTGTATCAGCTGCTAACCAGATGTGGTACTGACAGATGAAAAGCTGGCGACACAGAACAAAGCAAGGAATCACACCAGAAAATGGCAATAGAACATTCAAGCTCTTCACTATCTAGAAAACAATAAAAACAAACAAAACTTTAAAGTTAATTTTACATTCCTATGAGCATCTCACATAGTTTAAAATCCTGTCACTGAGAAAGCGTTACGTCTGAATGGCAAAGACTATGATCGTTTACTACTCCAGTCACACATGAATCTGCAGACTGCAGTGTTCACCTCTAATGAGATCTTGCCAAGCCAGGCAAACAGGGAACTGTAGCGTGTCCTGAGCCAGCCAGGAACGTTCCGCAGCAAGATGTAAGAGATTATCTAAAAGGCAATGTATAACAAGAAGGAAATGGTTATACAATGGAACGAGAATACATAAAATGTCGCCTAATTGAATGATGAGAGAAAAAATCGTAGTCTGGGGGGGTGGGGATTTGCTTTCACAAGTCTCAACAGTGTAGTTTAGAAAGACTTCACTAGTAGTTGGAGCTATTTATATCCAGCAATACACAGCTATTGCGGACTGTTTTTTCTTTTGATTGGCATCGTCAATGGGTCATCTATAAAACAACCAACCAAAAAACAAAAGCCTCACCGGGATGAATACAAGGTAGGGATGAATGTAGTTGCAGTGTTGCTTGCTGCTGCACAGGAGCGAGAACACCACGTAGCTCTGAACAATTAAAAGAAAATATTGTAATTGCATGGTTCAAGTGAGTGCACATACACATAGACAAGCAGAAACACATGCATCCATGCACACAGTGTCCAACATTGCCAGTTCATATGTTTTAAATGCCTATGAAAAGGCACAAACCCCTCAACTTTATGTCCTTGGTAGTTAGCACAACAAAAGAAAATTCCCAAACAAAAGAAAACCCAGCTGACACAATGATGTGTAAAGGGAAGTTCAACTCACTGCGATGCCCACAAGCGCAAGCAGACAAAGGGCCAAGGAGATGGGAGAAGTGAAGAGATTCTGACTGTGGTTATCTTGTATAATCTTATAGCGCAGGAGCAGCTGATAGGCAAACCCAACCAGCATCCCATACACCACACTCTGAAATCAATTTAACCAATTCACTGAAAACATCTTTCCTACATGCTGTAGCTCTGACAAACACAAGCCTTTTATTTGTGACAAGACTTTGTCCTAGCCCCATCTGTAATGTGTCTGTCAAGGTTCTGCCACGTAAGAATGTCCCTCGTTCAAGTAACTCACATCATGACACATTCAAGCACGACACATCAACATCCTATAACACATCTGAAAAAAAGCATAAAAAGTTAGTTAATCTTATACCATTTTTGTATTTTAAAAGTACAATCCCTTTATCTACCATGATGTGAGTAAAGTACTGTGGAAAAGAATAACAGTATATCTTTAAAGTCATACAAGATGGACAATATTGATACTCACATATCTGTCTAGCTCCCATCGAAAACGCCACTCGTGTATTGAGTCATCTGATGTGACAAACAGTGCTTTGAAAGGACGGGCTAAGAACACTTTTTCAAAAAATACCTGAAAAGTCAAAAAAAAAAAAGTGCCACTGAGCAAAATAAAGGAACACATAAGATCATGGCAGTTCAATATTTTGGTTTCTGACTCAGTTTTTTAAAAAAAGGTTTTCTTTGCTCATGTAACATTTGAATCTCATGAAATGGATGCTGGTCATATGATTTTAGGTTATTTTGAAAAGAATAAGAACAAAACCACAAATTTCATTCCCCCTTGGTGTGTCTAACCTACAGACTGACTAAATGGAGCTGGGCAGCATGATGTCTTGGAGATGAAGTAGGAGGCTATTTAACCTACAAAGCCCTTATGATTCTCACTAACTTGTTCCATGCTTTCTAACACGAAGTAGGTGTTGTAGGGTTACTTAAAAGCTGTAATCAAATAAATATCTGGAGGGCAACAAGCACATTCCGAGTATAAAAAGTCTTTCCTAACTCTGAAACAAAGCAACAAAATGAAAGAAAAAAATCAAGTAAAAAAAAAAAAGAAAAAAGAGGGGGGGGGGACAGTCAATGCTTACAAGAATTAACCACTAGTTGTACTGACCTCTGACAAGTAGAAGAGTGAAATGAGAACAATGAGTATTATAAACTTGATCACCATATACAAGTAATGAAGTGGGTTGGCTGAAACACAGTAAGGGCATATGCTGCATCATACATCTTGGTTTTAGATCACATATGGTTAGCATGCTTTAGTCTGATAGAGTTCCCAAGGTCATAACAGTTTTCACCTTTATTATTAACAGAGACAAATATCTTAACCCTAAAAGCTTTCGGTGTGTCAGCAAGACAGATCTTCATTACAAAGGTAGCAAAAAGCCTGTCCAGGTCCACTGGCCTACCTTCCGTGGAGTCCTGTGTGACATGCGGCCATACAGCCATGGCCATGTAGACCACCAGGTACCAGAAGGAAACCAGGGGCACGAAGTAGTAGAACTGGTACGGCCGGTTCATCACAAAGCACAGGACCACCACCAGAAGATTGAGGCGAACCAATACCTACATTAGATAAAAGGGAAATACACCACTCTCTTACTTAAGAAGTCACACTTTGCACACACAAAAAAAGAGTTAATGTAAATGTTTCTACAAGAAATTCCACCTTCCCCTCTATCCCTATGAACCCCCCCCCCTCCACCAGATCAACAGACATCAGCAGCAGTCTGGTTCATGGTCTGGTTAGCCTATCAGCATGCACACTGTTGTGTGGTGTAAGACATCAGCAGAAAATATCTGCCCAAGACTGCCAAGCGACCGAACTCATGAAGCTTTCTTTATGCATGCTGGCACTTGCAAACAAAAGACTGAACAAAAAAGCAAGTATGCAGGCACAACAACATGGATTGTTTCTAAAGAAAAAAACAATATCTTTGATTTTTCCTTAAGGCAAAGGTCCGTTACAACCACACTTATCTGCTTGACTGAAAACTCTAAAATGAAATGCAAGAAGCCAAAACATGCAAATAGTAAGAAACAGTTTGTGCAACATAAATCCCATCTCAAAACTGCATTTGTGTAAAGAAAAGAACAGTACATTTTGCAAAACTCAGCCTTTGAGGAGAAACCCAAAACTAACCAGTACTGAGTCATGAGGTATTTTTTCAAAAATCTGTTACATTTCATAATTAAAATTGTCAAGGTGCAAGTTCTCAGGGGCAGAGACATGCTTCGTCGTTGGCTTACTTCTGGCTCAGCACCCTAAGGCTGCTCCCCTTTATATTCCCGGACTGAACGGAGACACACAGTTACAAACAGTTACACCTAACAGGGTAAAGCTAGAGTGATAGGAGTCATAAATAACTTCAGGCGGGATGCATTAAAGAAAAAAACCATTATAACAAAAATGATAACATGCTTGGGACACAGCCAACAGAGCATTCCTTGTAAACAGCATACTCTCTTTGCCTTGGCTGTATACACATTCTTATATATATATATCATGAAGATGAGTACCTTTTTGGTTTTGTTTTTGCATGCAAATGGTAATGGTGCGTATCATTTATATATATATATCTATGCATTATTGGAAATCGAGCATCATATCCTGTGAATGTTCATGCAGAGAGTGAAGGATTAGATACAATATGTTCTATCTGTTTTGTATTACACAAACTGCAAACAGCACCACAGAACTTGTTAACACAAAAGACCAGAGGCTTGTTCACTCAAAACTCATGCATCACTACCAGCTGTGCTAATACTATAGGTCCACAGCATGGATGGACAATGATCAAGCTATAGAAACAAATCTATTATTACAAGGTTTTTTTCAGCACTAAATTTCTTTCTGTTGTGATATACCAAAAGAACACAAGCAATCCTAACAATTAACCCAGGAATTATCATTCACACAAGTTGTACAGCATCCAAAACAAACAAACAACCTACACAGTACTACACAAAAAGACTCCAACCAAACAAAAAACAAAAACCAAATGTTGCATGCAGATGAATGATGAATGACAGTGACTGTGTTCATGCATATATCTTTTTTAAAGTGAGTAGCCTGGGTGATCACTACCACCAAAGCCGGAACTCTAAGCATGGTTTCCTTATTATATTTGTTGTGATTACAGCAAACTGAAAGCTGCACTCAGTAAATGCATCACATCTACACAATCTGTATGCTTTCCACCTTCAATCTACAGATGATAAAGCTGACACACATGAGTCCACTTTGACAAAAATGTTAATTTAAAACTTAACCGAAAAAATGCTGACTACATCAAAGATAGAGGTCAAGGTCTCAAGGGGTGACTTACTTCTAAAGCACGACGCAAGCCGTTCTTTCTTGCGTGGCAAAATATCTGACAGTGCCGACAGCCATGCTGCAACAAGACATGCCAGTTTATCCCGCTAGTGCTGAGCCCAGCAACCCAACTACAAGCACATCTGCCCCTAGCTTGCCCAGTCCCTCTTTCAAAGCTGACGCTTGCCACAGTCTCCAAAACCAGAGGCCACAACCAGGAGCATTAAAAACAGCAGAAAAAGGGCATACTTTAAAGCAATGTATGAGGATGGAAACAAATTCAGGGTGCAATGTCTAGCCTCAGTGCAGGTGTTACATGTATATACAGTGATCTAAGAGAAGGTTCCATCCAGGATCTCTAAAACATGTTCGTGCTTACAAAACAGACTTGCTGAAGTCGACATATATGCAACGCTAAGAAAATAACCCTTTGATTTCAATATGGAATACACTGACCACTGGGCTGAAAATATACACTTAGAAGAAAGAAATCAGAAAAATATTCTCTTCGTGTACACCCAGGGACCAAGAAACAAATTACACAGAAAATTTGAACCTAAAATAAGGTAAGAAAACGTATAACATATAATCTCTCTTCCTTTCTCAAACAAACGAACATTTTCATTTGCACACATATCTTTTTATGACCAGATGTCAAAACTGACACAAACAAAACTAAGAATACATTAAGACAAATCTAATCATAATGGCAGAAGCTCCTCAATGGCTTCCAGTTTATCACTAATTATAATAACAATAAAAATACCCTTCAACATCTTGCAGTGCTACAAATAATGGTTGTGGGAAATTAAATCATGACCAGCTTGTGCAATTTGTGTAGTACAAAAGAAACAAAAGGAAAAGTAAAGTAAACAGAGAGATCAGAGAAGAAAAGGACCATACAGAAACTGTTTCAAACCATCATCTATTTTTAAGATGGACTTTTTGTCACAGTGCATGAGTTACATTTTTCAGGAACAGTCAGCTCACAAGGTAAATTTATGGAATCATTTAGGCAAGGAAAATCGTATTTTTCTGAAAATTTTATTTTACCTGGGCGAATAAAGTTTGTGTTGCCTCTGATTTCCCTGTTGACATTATTTTTTCATTTAAATCCTAGGACTAGAAGAGTGATGGCCATTGTATGCTTCTAAGTTAAAATTATTTTTGCCATCAACAGATGACACTGAACAAGTGTTTGACGTATTAAGAACTGTATGTTAATCTGATCAGCTATTTTAAAGCTTAAAGTGAAAATGCAGCAGTAGTACAGGTCAGCAATAAAATAAGCCACACCATATTTTCATTTGGGGAAAACAGTTTTATGTCCCAGGATGAAATATCTAATAATAATAACAAAAAAGTGCACAACTGCACATAAACCAAAAGGGAATGGTAGCTCACTAGTCTTTAAATGTAATTTTTTGTCTGTTACCTGGTGCAGATGGAGGATCCAAGTAGCTAGCTTGCCTATAACCCATGTCTTACTCAATATCACCAAAGATTATTCAACTGATTTCTCAGAACATGTTATGAGAGGTTTAAAACCAAGGATGACCCACCGTGCAATGCCGAATGAGGCCATAGTTTCCATGCTGCCAGAAATAGGTGAAGTGCCCAAATCCTGTCAGAAACAGGTAACTAGACACAAGCACACGTATGTGCATGTAAATCGGTAAAACCTGCAAAAAGGAATCACTGAAATTAAATGTTGGTAAAGAGATTTGATACCATCATTAACACCAAAACAAATGGGTATGTTTTGATTCTGAGCCAGTGTGCACAAGGCCAAAATTACTTTTCTGGATCTTTTTTCCTTAAAAAAATTTGTGTTATAGAAAGAACTAAAAACAAACCCAAACAGTAATAACAACAAAAGTCCCAGACAACAAGCAATTTCAAGACCATGATATACATTACACAGATTCCATTTGTCACCTGCAGCTGATGGGGTGGGGAAGACAACTTACCTTGCTTGCACCAGTCAGATGGTAAATCAGAATGACCAACTGCATCCATCCTTTCCACTCATCTGTCTGATCTCTGTGCAATACATTTGTCTGCAGAGATGAAGCCATACTCATGAAATTAACGTGATGTTCCCCTCCCCTCTAAAAAAAAATTAAGCTCAAAATACATATAATTTTGTAAATAAAAAGAAAGTTACTTTTTTCTTTTACAAGAACAGTCTCCTCCTCCACACCCCCTCTACCCAACCATAAACAAGCTTCTTTTTTCACAGCACGACATATTGATCACCTGCTTGCAGTTACCTTACTTGACAAGCGACAGCACAAAAACCATCTAGTTGTTTCTTGCCTTAAGTCCTTAGGCAACAGGATCGCTGGTTCTTGAGAGAAGTTCACCATGATCAATTCTCTTCAGTTTGTCATTGTATGACATTCCACCAAACAGGGAAGAGTGTGTGTGTGTGTGTGGGGGGGGGGGGGGTGGCAGAATTACATGCAGTATCCTTTTCTAACTTCACCAGAACTAGTTTTACTTAAAAGAATTACCTTGTTAGTAATGGACACTACTGCAGTAATACCTAAATCCCACAAAAGCAGAGGGTTAAGAAGCCACACACATGCTCCACCTGCAATGGCCTTTAAATTGACCACGCTAAAGGTTAGTACTGTTGCTGAGAAACAAGTGAGATAAAAGTTTGCTTGATGAAAAAGACTGACAGCACAGCTAAGAATCAGAGTCAGTTCGAAGGATGCTGGGCACAATCACCTGACGACACTCCCACAAGACCAACTGTCAGGGTAAATCCTGATGAAGGTAAAACGTCTTGAAGGTAAAATCTCCCAAATGTAGAAGAAAACGTCTTCCAGGCCACAGCTTGGATATCTCTTTGACAGCTGCCTTTTGTACCAAAGTCAAGGGTACCACCAACACCTGCTGCTCGTTTCTGTAACTGCCTGCAGAGCCCTCAAAGCCAGTAATCACCAGCAAAAGGGCCCATCAATCAGGTGGAAACCGGGCAGGTGTCCCCAACTGGCATGGAGTCCCTAGGGTGCAGAATGTGTGTGTGTGTGTGTGTGTAGACTGAAGGGGACTGAGAGATGGAAGCCCTGGCCACAGCGGTACTCGGCTGTCGAGAGAGCTGCCAACTTTTGTTGGTGTTGGTAGGATGACATCCTCAGTGTCATTGTCCCCCCTCCCCCATCTTCCCAGCAGCATCTGGACTGGAAGAAATGAAAAACGTCCTTCCATCTGTAATCTTCCGCTGCCAAATATGCCTCTGGTCTGAAGGGGTCACAGAGAGTGATAAATGGCTTGAGTGACAGAACACAGTCTACAAGTTTCAGTAACATCAAGCAGAAATCTTGGAACACTAGGCTTACAAGTAACATGTATACCCTGTCAAGAGAAAATGATGAACTGATCATATCTGAGTTGTTCTCAGAGGGTAGGGGAGGTCACTCCCTGATCACACAAGAATCAGGAACAATCCTGCTGCTTAGAGTAAGAGACAACAAGATGGCTGATGTGTTGTTACTAGCTGAGCTGCACATGACCATTCACATTCATATGCACATACTGCTGTACACATCCACAAGTTCAGACATGAAAACGGTAATCTTGGTACCTTTTCTGTATTTTCAGTGAAGAAAAACCCTAGAATCATCACATATGCAAATGGAAGAAAAAAATTCACGTGTGTGTAGTACTTGTTTTCCTTCATAAAAAAGTTGGTTCTGGAACACAGAAGAGATAACTAAATGCAAATAATTATCATTATGGTTAAGTAACTATTACATATAAATATTGATTTTAGATGCACACTGGATTCTATGATGCTAGACCACCACTATTTGAAAAAAAAGTTAAAATACTTTATGGCCAACAGCCCTTTCTCCTTCTAAGAAATCTTTTTGTAGCAGTCCGCAAATCCTTCAACCCCATGGCTGACATTGCACAAAAATGCACACGTCTGGGGCAAAAGATGAAGAAACTGCAGTTTGCTCTCTGATGGCAAAAACCATGGGCTCATGCTGTGGAACACATGGGGAACGCCATCAAGGCTACAGTGGACGTCACAGTTGCCCACACAAGAGTTCACTTATCCTCGTATCTACTTCAATCAAAGTGACTAGTGTTCCTCAGTGTTTTCCAGCTATCATGTCACAGTTATATATGTCAGGTGGCATACCTTTGTTTCATATCACATATAAATTTATGTAGGTCTTGTCACTGTAATTTCACACTAAAATGTTTACACAAAACTTGAGTTCAGAAAAGGGAGAAACTGATAAATTTGAATAGAAGATCCTCTCTGCAGTCATCTTCCATTAGCTGTTATCCAGTAGTTGTTATCCTTAAAAGAATCAAGTAATAAAAAATAACGCTAATAAAATGGTTATTTCCAAATTTGGCAAACCTATTTCCCACTAAACCAGAAAAATAAACTTTGTCTAGTCTGAATGCTTGAGCTCATATCAATTTATGTTATCAAGGGAAGACTTCCTGTCAGTAGGAAAGCCCCACATTTTAGTAGCTGTTCTGTTTGGGAAAAATATTTTTACTCTGATTAAGCAAAATTACAAACATACTTTACTATAATGTTAAAACCACTAACTTGCAAAATTAGAAATGCTGCAATGTTAGGCCGGTTCAGTGATGTGAACAGATAACAGTTCATTGCTGACATCTTTGTCTACCAATTCCAAATCCAGTTTATTGGACTTGCATCTGAAGACCAACCTATGTTTCATGCAATAATCTCTCTGAACTTTTTCAGCTGTTTAGTTAGTGTTCTGAAATGACAACTATAAAATGAGGCACATGAATCCAAAGTGTACCAATTCGAGCGCATTCAAGGGAAGTAACTACATTGCTTTTAGGTCATTCTTCTACTATACCATCGATCCGCAATTAAACCAAGGATTCACAATCTCTGACTAAACGTCTGGCCTGACCAAACTCATGCGTGATCAACTTAGAAATATGTGCATGAAGGAGACATTTTTTCTAAAGTTTGGGTGTGCTTTTCAGTGTTTTGTATGTGAACACATACAACTTTACCAGGAACCCAGATTTAACCCATCCCCGTTCGTTGCCATCAGCGTCAAGGCTTCGTAAAGTCTTGTGTGTTTCTTTCCGAAATATCCACATTAACTTTTCTTGAAAGATAGTGACTCTCACTGCCGAAAGATGCTAGCATAAGCTCATTCCTGTGGGAGAATACCACACACACACACACACACCCCCGACAGTAAACTCCCACCCTTGACAACTTTTTCAGACTTTAGAAATTCCGAATGGCTTAATTTTGAGATTCGAATACCCTGATATATTCGGAAGAGTTTCAGCTGTGAACAATGGATTCCAGACTCTTTTCTCTTCCCAAATGAGAGAATGTTAGTCACTTGTGTGAGTCCTACATTTTACAATTCTGTGTTTGCTTTTCTGATGATCACAAGTGATTGGCTGGATTCAAAGCAGAAGCTGCCAAGTGTGTCATCTGACAATCACAAGCTTGGGAACAGATTTTGTGAACTGTTTAGGAATAAATCAGAGCCAGAAAAATACTTCTGCAAAATTATCCAAAAATTGGTGAGAAATTTTGAATGTTGGTGATAGAAAGTGATTTCATGGGCCTGCAGATTAATTGGCATCATTTCCAAGCTCTGATACACAACAAGAGCACAAGGTTCCATTACCGGTCACATAGGTAGAAGTAGCTCATAATGAGTCCCAGCTTGGCAATGGAGGTCACAAGAGTGAAGGCAGTCTCACTCAATGCCTTGGGAGCACCATTGCTGCCATTTCTCTGGCCATTTTCTGCCCGTGCCTTCACTGCTATCCGCCGCAGCCTTCGTCTGTATGCAATCAAGGCCACTGCTGATGCCATGCTGATGTTAGACACATACGCACACACACATGCATACATCCACACATACACACACAATTCCAAATGTTAGAGATTTAGCAGCAAAAAAGTAACCTACATTTCTTGGTAAACAGGCTCTTAAAAAAACCCTGTTATTTATTAAGCCTCGGTCTTTTGCTTTTGTGGTGAGTCTGTTAGATACCAAAGGTGAGTAGACCAAGATTAATTTCAGGCAGGTAAACGATAATAGCTGACACTGACTTCAGGTACTCACCAAACAAGAAAGGCAGCCGCAGTGATAATCTGCAGGGTGGTAGCAGGTTCTGGTGTGTTACAGCATGTGCCATCGTGGTGATTCATGTCATTGTTGCAGTACAAGTTCAACAAGATCTGCACATCCTGTGGTAAACAGAGAGCCACGCCAATGAATAAACCGGACACCACAACATCTAATTTACACAGACACTAAGACTTCTGTTTTGTTTGGGATAGTTAGCGAGAACCCTTTTATCTTAGAGCAGTACTAATGCAGCAAACAAAGCCAATAACGGCATAAATTACTCATCGTAAACAGAATAATCCCACATCAAAAGCATCTCCGTTTCAGCAATATTAATATTTTTTTATGAAAGAAATTGCTTACAAGATCCAGTATTGGGCCTGAAGCATGAATGCCATCTATGATTTCTTTTTTCAGTCCCTGTGCGACAAGACGAGACGAACTCCAAATTGTTGCTTCACTGTTCTCTCTGCAGACATGTACAATTTACAACAGTTAGAAATGGATCCCACCATCAGTAACCTTTGTCGACTAGTTGACAGCACAGCAGTCCCTGTTTGTCCCTTACCATAACAACAAAGGTATTGCTATCTTACTGTCCAGGACTAACCTCCCTTACCTGTTGCGAACATTTCATGCTGGCCGAAACTCATCAGTTAATCCTTAGCTGTTGATTTCAGTTCCACATCTGGACAATATGTCTGCTTAGAAGTTGGTTTCCTCCAGTGGGCAGCATAATTCTTCATCCAATCTGCCTCAAGAGAGCGGATGATCGAAAAGAGCTGACATCCCAGTTTGCACTTCCAGTTGTGTTGTCAGGTTTGCGACAATCTCCCCTTCCAAATGCCTAAATGTTGAACTGTTCTGTTCCATCTAACCAGATAAATCTACATTTTTTACACTACCAAGTATTAACTTTAGGGAAAGGTGGTTGGAAAAACCAGAACGTGTACATTGGACCATCTTACCCACCTCCCTTTCGGGATTCAGCAAGTAGTTTCATTTCTATCCGACGTAAAAAGTAATTTTCCTAAAGTAAAATAAGTTTTAATAAATTCAGAAATGAACATTACATTGAGTCCATCCCTCCTCCCTGCTTGGTAATGCCCATGCTATAGGCCAACTGATGAATTTTGGCCAAGGTAACCTGTTCAAAAAGGGTAAGAAGGGATAACAAGGGGCTGCTGCGCTGTTGACCAGTTGACCAAGGATACAGCTAATACTCAAATAGCATCCATTTCAAATTTTGGTAAAACTAATGATACTCAAGGAAAATGCTGTGCCTGGCATTTTTGCTTTGGGTTTTTTTACACAATCTTATAAATGCTTCAACCAAATAAGCAGAAAGCAAGGAAAGATGGTGTCATATATCTTACAGTAACTCAATTGCTGCCTTGTTATAAGCATCTGTCTGAAGGTTGGTGACGTCTGGCTTTTGCGACGATATCATGGCCTCCACCACAGGATCTATGACATACAAAAACACTCAAATAATCAGCTTTCACCTTTCTAGAACACCATATCCAGAACAGTGTATAAAATAAATGTAACTACCTGAATGGTACAAATATCAAGTCTAAAAAGTACACAATACCCATGCAAAAATAACAAGCACTGAACATGGCACATGCATTAACACCACCCCACTCCCAACTTCATAAATACGTTAAATGTTATCTAATGCTGTAAACAAACACTCCCAACATTTATGCAAGGTAGATTTATTTAATACATTCAAAGATCACTTTAAAACTACAAAATATCAGTCTACTAACCTTGAAGCATCCACATGATATTTGTTGATGGCCGTAGCTTTTGGAAGAGTGGTCTTATCATAGAAAGATTGGCTGCAGATCAAAAAAAAAAAAAAAACACCCAACAATATAAATCATTTTCATGCTCGTGAAAAAGATAGAAAATAAATAAAATATAAAAACCTTTCTTGCCTGTCTTAAAAAATATAGCTGACTATATTCAACTCTTTGCACTCACGTTGAAATGTATGTCGTGACGGTCAAAATTACCCTTCCCAGCGTGCCGATACGCATTTTTCCATGGTATTCAAAAAGTCCTGCAGGTGCACTTAACAATGTAAGGGAAATAGCCCTCATATTACTGGAAAGCTCATTGGTTGTATGTTTAAATGAGTTTTTAAAATTTAGATTTGGCGTACTGATACTTTTCGCTGAGCACCTGCTTACCAGCACAGTTATGTAACACAATAAATGGCTGCTGGATGGAAGAGAAGATTTTTAATCGAATCAAGTTTCATAGAAAAAGATACTTTAAATATTAGTTAGGCCAAAATTTCAGAGAAAATACTAAATCTTGGATTTTATTCAAGGTCAGAAAATGATAACAGTATACAGTTTGGAGACGTGGAAAGTGGGCAAGCGGTGACATGGAATTTATTAGACTTTTTATTCTGTGTATCCAGTAACAACATTCGACACCAAATGGTAAGTAATATTTAAACTTTTCTAAGAAAAATTCCTTAAGAATTTTGAAGTCCAAGAATTGATCTTTCAAAAACAATAAAGTTCATTACTTGTTTCAGCTTATTAGCAATATTTTTTAACATGCCAAAATCTGTGCCATCATGCATAGATCTATGCCATGTGAATGCAAAGAGTTAATGCAACTCGGTAACTCAATAATTTAACTTAAAGATGATAATCTGTGAAAAAAAATTCATGTTTTTAGAACTAGCCTGCCAGAATTACAAAATAAAATAACAAAAAGGAAATGAACAATTTAAAACAAAGAACTTTAAACTTCTAGCAAGAGACATTTTCAATATGGTGTTAAAGCTCACCTTTAAAATTCTCTAGAGCCTGCACACTCCCGTTGAATGTATTTATGGTCCACTGAAAAAATAGTTTTAAAACATTGTCCAACGATTAACAACAACACCGATACTAAATACAAGTGTAAACCTTACTTTCCCAACTGAAATCTTCTTGCAATGAACTTACTTAAAGACAGATCATGAAAACATCTCAACTCACATGAAAGGCCCCAAAACAGACACCAGACTTACCAAAGCACTGCCAGTGATGATAAGGTTAGGCCTTGATCCAGGCTGCTCACTCTTCAGCCACTTGTCATAAACATCATACATGTGGGCATTGACAAAAGGCTGCCACAGGAAATCCTGCAAGATATCCCGATGCCACACACCAATAGACACATGGACTGAATAATGGTTTATCTGATGATCCCATACAGCACACCTGGTCCTAGATCTACCATGTTCAGTTACCTCTGAATGGCACCAGCAAATCAAAAATGGTGCAATGATAAAAAGAACAGTCTATGGTAATGACCGAGATGTTTATCTTATGACAATAACCCTGCTCTGCAGCACCATGAAACATTCTGCTTGTATCTTTCCCTGCTTTTTGGACTTATTTTGAAGGAGGCTGAGAGAAAAACTCTTTTAAATCTATAAAGTATAACTTAACATCAGTGATAATTTACAAAAATCAAGCCATCTCTTTGGGGGTTTTTTTTAGTGGAAATTACACTACATGGGCCTTTCATAACTTCAAAAATGTGCATCCTAGTTCCCCAAACCTGGACATGTGCATACAGGTTGTTTCTGTGCAGAAGGAAGCACACATGGCCATTTTCGGTGCAATAGGATACACACTTGCCCCAGTGAGAAAGGCTGTAAAGAAGATACTAGTTCTACTCACCATGTGAGCGTTGATCTTCTCATCACTAACGTGGATATCTTTGTGTTGCTCCTTGACCGGTTCTAATTCCTCCAGACTGATCAAATTGACAAACGCATAGTACACATTTCGGATCCGGGAGTCTCCTACAAATGTAATGTGATTTCGACCTCCCCAGTATGAAATATAGTGCATGCACATCCGAGCATCTCTGAAAACAGAAATACACAAATACACACAGATAAGCAATTGGATCTCATCAGAAAACAAGGTGAAGGGGAAGAAGAAAACATGGGTCTCTATGGTTTACACACACACACACACACATGTATTGATGTATATATATATAAAACTAGCTAGCATGGCCCGGTACCCACAAGAGCCTGTATGTGTGCAAGCATGTGTGAACACGTTTGCAAGTTTCTGTGCACATGCACGTGCATGTACATAAGCATGTGTGTTGGTGGATTCTTGTTTTTGTGCATGCCTGTGTGCATATTTATGTCTCTGTAGGAGTTTGCAAGTGTGTTTGGACATGTTGATTTGGCACTTCTGACATAATCTCTGGATGTTAAAACAGGAAAGAAAGAATTGCAGCTCGTACACAAGCACAACTGTGTCAAACTTATCCAAGACATCAGCACAGGGACCATGTGCTGTACATGTGCATGTGTTTGTGCATGCATGCACAGGTGTTCATTCGCACGTGTGTCTACGCCATCATATGCACCCTCTGCCCCACCCTGTTCAACATCGGTGAAACAGAATGCACACTCAACACCCGCTTCACAGAACATCTAGCCGACACTAAACACCGCAGAAACACACCAGTTGCACGTCATTTCAGTACACCCCCACACACAGCCAACAACATGAGGGTCTGTGGTATCTGGAAAATGAAGGGCGACTCCATTGACTGTAAGAATATGGAGTCCTACTTCATTACCCATTTTGGCACCATGGCACCCACAGATCTCAACCTTAAACACTGACCCTCCCCCTCCTTTCCCGTAACCCCCTCACCCCTCTGTCTCTCTTACTTTTTCTCTCACCTCCCTCCCACTCTCTCTCTCTCTCACACACACCAACGCCCCCATACCCACGCTGTTTTCTCTCTCCCCCTGCCCACTCTCCACCCCCCACCCTTCTCTACCCTTTCCTACCCACCTTGCGATTGGCTGCCCCTCTTTTTAACCCTTCTTATTCACTGTCCCTGGGTCATTCTCCTGCTATGCAGCCCAGCACCACATCTACTGCAGCTAAGTCTTTTTCTTTTTCATTATTTTCGTCGTTTTTGTGTCATCCTGATGAAGGGGTAGTGCCCCGAAACAAGTAGATTGTCTTCGTCTTTGTCCTTTTCTAGCTTGATACAGTTCCCTTGTTTTACATTTAATTTGAGGTTATCCTCCAAGCAGCAGTCACTTACTTTTCTTTTATATTTGCTTTACCTTTTTCCCCCTTAATTAACAGCCAAACATAATTAAAACATAACTGAAACAGTGTTAATGTGAGTTATAAGTTGGGAGGATGCAAGGAATACACTGCCAAATCTTAACCGGGGGCCCTGCTTTTCTCTTAAAAGGAATTCAAATAGTAATGGGTAAGCTGAGGAAATTGGATTTCCTGCCACAAAAATACAAAGGATTTACTAACACAAACTCACCTTCGTATGTATAGTGATATACTAGTAAAACTAAATGTCATATTACCATTAAGCTTAACATTATAATTTTCACCAGATTACTTCAAGAGTGTGACAATATTTATTACCTTAGCAAACTAAGCTGAAAATGTAAAAACGAAGAATTAACTTCACAGTCTGGAAGACTCACGATTTTGTATACTTGTGCATCATGCAGCCATAGGGCTGCCAGGTGTTGTAGCCAGGAAACCGCCCGTCACTCAAGAGCCAGCGGCAAGAATCATTTCCTGTATAAAAAAAACCAAGCCATTTGCTGGCAATGTGCTGCACAAACTACAATGTTGCTTCATACATATAATATATACTGACAGCTGCATCACAGGACACTAAACTTGGTGGGCTTAGGTAGACACTGTGTATCTGAGGGTAAATTTTAAAATGCAAAATACTTTACTTCCTCATCTGAATCTTAGGCAAGCATATTTTTTCTTTCATAAATCAAAAACATATGTTTTAACAGTGTTTCTAATTTCTTCTCATGGGACCATCAGAATTTCTAAGCAGAGAGATGCAGGCTGTAAGTTGTAAAGTTTTTTGGGGAGCCCTCTGTGTACTCAATGCTTTGAAACTAAAACTAGGTTTTAGTTAAATGATACATTAAAGGAAAAAATGAAGGCTGAGAGGCCACACTAAAGTAAAAAGGCACTCTATGTCTATGCATGCAGGTGTGTACACGTTCATGCACATATATGCAGACATTCAACATGTGTGTGCATGCATGTGCATGCGCATGTGATGTGCAACCACAAGTGTGTATGTACTGTAAGTGATTTCAGTTAAAATAACTTAAAAATGCTCTTCAATCCTTGTCAAAAAAATGAGACCACATAATGATAATCTGGAGGTGACTGGACTCTTTTTTTTTGGCCCCGTGATAATTGGTCGTCAACAACTAACAAACTGCTAAATAAAAATGTAGATAGGGCAATGCTTCACAGTTGACTACAAATACAATATAATATTGATTAAAATTACATCCCTTAAACACTGATTCTTCAATTCAAAACTGATTCTTCAATTCCTAAAGTATAATATATTAATATATAATAATGTTATAAAATATTACTTGTCATGTTATTAGTATTATGTGATTCTTATTTTATGCATATACTAAGAATAACACTAGGACATGATGCTAGATAAAAGGTCTTTATCAAACATCGTTAAATTAATATCACCAAGCAAATGAACAACAGACTTCCAAAATAATTTTTTTTTAAATTGTTAGGTGCACACTTGTCATCAGAAACTGCATTTAATGATCCACTACACTAGGAGATACAGGATCTATTTTGAAATGGTTATAGTATATTACAGACTTATGAAATTTTGAAACAAAACCATTTACAATCAGTGATAGTACAACCTATACAGGTAGCACCAAGTATAGTAACTTAAGCAAGCATTGGTTCGCCACATTCTGATCATGATCTGGATAATCATCAATTAGAGATGCTAAGTTACTGACTTTACAACAGACTGATGAGTGTATATGTTTGATAAGTTACACACCTTATATCAGCATGTGTACATGCATTCATGGGTGTGCCTCACTCACTGCCTGTGTGTATACATCCCACATCAAAATCCTAATTGGTATTGTACAGTATCACACCACACTGACCAATGCAATATGCTACACTCATCTACACTACAGCATCGAAAGCACTTTATGATACAACTATTATGATAAATCATAACTGTGGGGGCGGATTATTAATAAATAAAAATTTTACCGTCAAACGACGTCATATGATAGAATTATGAAACTGTTGAAAACTTGTTTCCCTTCATAATTACTTAATTTATAATGTCAATGAAGTTTTGTGTTTTACATTTTTAGTTTTTAGACCAAATCCGGTACTCTCACCAAAGATTTCAAAGTACATGTACTCTAAAATCTTTGCTCTACCTCTGCTTTCTGTTTTATTCGCAGACACGGCTAGATAGAAGTGACTGCTAGTAGTTGTACTTGTAGTAGTACATGTGACATAATACATAATACTCACAGTTTAGCTGTATTAGGAATAAGAGACTGCATGAGTCAGTTCAGCAGTATTATATTACATACTCATAGTCATACTGTTTACTTTAGACTGTACGAGTAGAATCTAGTGGCTGTAGTGCAAGTTTATACTAGCCATCATCGATACAACCAGTCTTACTCTTACCATGCTTAAGGTGAAGTACTCCGTGATAACCTACAAAACCTAAAACGATAACAAGGGCGACGAGCTTAGCATTTTCTATATTGATATACTGAGTTACTTCACTCGACGAATTACTGCTAGCAGCCGCTGCAGTATCGTTATCCTCCATAATTATTGTCCTGCCAAATCTCGCGTGAATCACCCATTACCCATGTTGCTCCGACATTTCGTTTATCTCCCCTGTTGTCTACAAAAAAAAAAAAAAAAAA
>SMGT01001902.1:823842-861598 GCA_004794575.1 Lanistes nyassanus | reverse complement strand
GGGGGGGGGGGGGGGGGGGGGGGGGGGGGGGGGGGGGGGGAGAGGAGACGACCGGAAGCCGTATACCGAAGAGTTCTGGTGTGGCTACTACAGGAGATTACAACCATTATCCACGACGTGGATGCAAGAGAACCAGCAGACTTCTGCATCAGGGGTGACTCTTGTCCGGTGGAAAAAAAACTCGTGCATTTCGGACAGTTGCTGAGATCATGGAGCTGAACGACGTGGCGTCTGCGGTATTCCTATCCAGCATCGTGAAAGTGAGTTTACGTACAGTGTAGGAAAGTAAGACACGACCGTAACTCAAAGCTAGTTGAACAAACTTAGAAGAAAGTAAATCAAACTTGTGGATTTGTCGGTTTGTAGAAACCTACGGTTATTTCTTGTGATCCTCGGTCGAACTTATTGTTTGTTAAGACGTCAGCGTGACGTCATTTTCAGAGAAGTTTTAGTACGGAAAGGATCGAGTTTTCCTTGTGTTCACCGATGTGAATTATCGGTACGGTAAAATTCATAACCCGGTAAATAACGTACACTTGTAGATACGTATAGCGTAGCTGGGATGTATATATGAGAGTGCGAGTGATTGTTCTACATGTCAGGAAATGTATATTGGAGCATCATTCCTTGTGTAGCAGAATACTCTATGTTGTAACTGTAAATAAACAGAATAGTGTATTATCGCTGCCCTCTTTTATTAAGTTGTGCGCATGACAAGCAAGGGGGTGGGGGCTTGAGCCGATTGGAAATTGACGAAATTAGGCAGCGATCACGTTGTTAGTTTCCCCCTTCTTGACACATTTTATGTTGTTGTAACTCTAGTTAACAAGCAGGCTAGTAAAACACATAAGCGCCATACCCCTAGAGACAATACCACGACATTGTGATGTAAAACAGAAAGGCTACATAAAAATCTTGAATCTAAAATTATGTCGCAGCACACACTTCATTCTGTGCCAAACCAAGGTGCACTGTACATACAAAACAGTGTGGGAATATCTGAAATGAAACTTAGGTGCTCCAAACAGCAAATCACTGTGCATACAATTTTCTTAACAAGGTTATACAGTACCCAGATTCTCTAGCGGTCTAATGACTGCCTCATTTATTATTTCTAATGACCGCAAATTTTACCTTATAATCATCAGAAAACATAAAACACACTTACTGCTCAGTTTCTGTTTCCAATTCACAAGGGGCATGTCCTTCAACTGGACAATCTGGGATTTCTATAGCCACAACATTTGCCCCTGACAGCGCCCCAGGTACCATAAATGGTTTTGTCTCCTCTATGGGGCTCGTAGGTGTTGATGCTGTTTCCTCTTCTGGAGTTGTATCAAGCATTAGCTTCTCGTCCAATTTATCTTCAGAAGGTGGTGCAGACGGCCTGGTTTCCGCAGGTAAGAAATGTGGTTCCATGCTACGTATTTCCAACACTAGGGCCTTCTGTGATTGTTGAGACAGCTGCAAACCATTTTTTTTTCTCAGCAAGGCAATGCTTCTTCTCTTCCACAAACACAAAACAATGTCTCTTATTTTACTGGAGGAAAGCCTGCGTTATACTTATAGTCCTCCTTATCTAACCCAGAACTGCATCACATAATGTTGTCACTTACAGGGATCTTTCTTGCTACAGGACATCATAGGTCATTTGACCAGTTGACAGAAAAATCAATAGGTCATTTTCCAAAAACAATAAGTCACCAATTTACTGGGATTTATACCATCGCAATGATTAGCAAACAGATGCGGCCTTTTCTCATAGTTGAAGGTTTTCATCGGTTGTGTTCATATACTACTATGCCTGCATTTCTTTTCCTTTCTTCCCTCACACACACACACACACAAACTTCATCATTTTATTTCCAGTTTTGTGTCAGAAGTTTTGATGTGGTCAAGAATGGCCGAGTGCCTGAAGTTGAGGCAGCCAGTGGTGAAGGAATTTTGCTTCCCACTTTCCATGCAGAGGCTACACAACATTCCTCTTTCTTTATCATGTCTGTTAAAGAAATTTGCCTAAAGACAAGCACAATAATTCTCTTCCTGACGCTAACCTTCTTGTTTTTGTCACTGTATTTAAGCTGCTTGCTTTTTATTTTCATGTCTCATGTTAGGTATTTATATGCTTGGCATGTGTGAGATTATTATGTGTATATAGATGTATAATGTTTGATTTTCTTTTCTCTCCCCCCCCTCCCCAATTTTTTTTATCTTCCTCACTTTATTTTCCCTCTAGTCTTCCCCAATTCTCAACTCCAGTGTGTGTGTGTGTGTGTGTGTTTCGTCTGCATCATTTCGATGGGCCCAGACGCTAAAATGACTAAAATTAACAGAAAGAGAGCAGCAGATGGCTTGACAAGATAAACACTGAAAGTATGTGAATTCTGCAAGCCACGAGAGAGGAGTGCTTATTTCAAACTGAATTAGCAGAGAATGGCTGGAACTCGAATAGCCAAGGCTCTCTGATTAAACGACTTGCTGATTTTTTCTTCGTCGCACTTGCAGTTTCAGGCTCTGTCACGTCACTGTTGACTGACAATGTCACAATGCGCTTGCAGACGGTGGCTGAGCGAGTCCAAAACTAGCAAACAGATTCGTTTGTCCCTTTTCATCTCGTGGCTTCTTTTTCGGAGGCATGGCTGGTTTTACACGCGATTCTTTGTCGAAAGACTAACAAATCTATCGGTCATATGACCTCCTGGCTGCAAAATCTATCGGTCAAAATTGAAGTTTTATGCGTCAATGACCGATGAGCGACTCTAAGAATGATCCCTGCACTTATTATAGCTCATATAAGCCTAAACAGAAATAGGAATATGTAATCTTTCCTCCAAAACTCTCAATTTTATTTTTTAATGCTTAAAGTTATCATCAATATGCTAGTACTCCATAAGATAATTAAAATGAAACTATTTTCAACATTCAAAATTAAATAATTGTGTTATCACTTTTTTAAATAAAACTATTCTCAACATTCAACATTAAACAACCATGTTATCATTTTTTGTATGTAGTTCTCAGAAACATGGGTATAGTTTGGGCCATTTACGGTGGACATTTTTATATACTAATAAAATAATTTTGCTCCAAAATAATATTATGGTCAAGCCATTTGCTTTTTCTTGCATCCTTGTTTTGAAATGTCTTTATATCTGTGGCAAAATAATAATTTGGTTATGAGGCTTTGTGGCATCATGGTAGGCTATTTATTTGGAAGACTGCTAGTATGTCAAACAGCATTGCAAAATAACAAAATCATCAGGAACCAATTGCAGATTTGTGCCATTAATGACTCAAATTATTGAGATTTGCAACATGAACTCTATCCTGGAGTCATGATGTCGTGTCATCTCTCTGCCAAACCTTTATGGTTTGAGGACTATTTTTCAACTCCAAGTTTCTTTATTCAAATTAATCACTGCCATTTTAAAAACATTACTATATCTATATTATAGCCAAAACAGAAATTTCTTTCTTAATCCCATGACTGTAATATTTAGCAATATTTTGAAGCAACATGCAGTTGTGTTATATTTCATGGTGCATTTACTAAAGGTTGCGCACATCGAGCTTTCACTTAGGATTGTTTTAATGACAGTTTCACGCTTAATCACTCCACAAACTAAAGGCGCCATGGCCGAAAATGAATATGACAATATCAAATCTTGACTAATTGATATAATTATAAATGCCAAATAAATGTTTTGCTCATCAAAATAGGATGACACATTTGAAAAAAAAATTCTATCCGGCATTTAGTTAACTTTCCACAGATGTTATCAATATCACAGCAGGAGTTCGATTTTTGCATGAAGTGTGCACAGTCATGTAAAAGTAACAAAAGCTTCGGTCCATGTCACACTAAGGACCCACATTTCTGAGAACCACTCAACTAAAACTATTCTAAAATTATGAAATGAAATAATTGTCAATGAAGACAAATACTGCTCACTCTCACAGCTTCATCTAATTCATCTTGACTGCTGATGATGATCTGTGAAAGAAACAGAAAACAGGGACACTAATAGCTAAGGCTCATACTGAACTGGAGCTTTCACCATTCATTTGGTGTTCTACTTAGCAAAGAAATCCACTAGGCTCTTCCTAGTAAAATTCCTAAGTCCTTGCTTCATTTCCGCATAAAATGAAAAGGTACATTGATGTGCCACTGCACTGGTAAGGTTACACTCTACAAAATATGTAGCATTCTGAAACATTAACTTAATGAATATTCCAACAAATTAGTACAAATACAATAGTAGGGTATAGAATGACAGGGTATATTACAGCTTGCCACTTGCAAACGTATAAAGATTTTTTTGCTGAATGATTACCATATCGCCATCTTCATCGATGTAGCGTACATCAATTCTCTTCTGTGGTGCTTTGTAAGATGCTTTCAGCTGCAAATAAATAAAATAAATAAATAAACCCCCCAAAACTTAGTTTGCCTTTTTAAATTGCCAAGTGACCGTAGGCATAAGGTAGACACTGAACCCTTGGAGGGCTCATTAGCATTTCCTAGCACACATCACTAACACAGGCAGATGGCATGTTAAATCTAGTAATTTCTGTATCTGGGGGCACTGTGTGGCTCCGTCAAAGTCCTTTAAAAGGCTTTGAAACAGCTTTTCCTTAATGTGTAGCTGAATGAGCATGATGTTCCTGCTTTACCTTTGTGGAAAAAAAAGAAAAATCTATGCACAGTTTTTATTAGGGTCAATCAGGTTTGCATAGCTTATATTGTATTTTCTGCTGAGTTTTCAATATCATAAAAGTTTTGTCCTGATCATTGTATAATCCCTGATATTTATATTCAAAATTAATTACCAGCACTGCAAAACCTTTGGCGTTTGACAGAAAGGAATTTAAAAATATTTTGCCTTACCATCCTGACTGAATTAGGTGTTCTGAGCACTGTAGAAAGTGCATAGCCTATCTTGTAACCAGTACACCACATATTTCTTTCACTTGAAGTTGAAGAAATGTAATACATCATCTTGTTTTTTGGTCTCTTAGGCCTCTACAATTTATGCTGCATATAGTAATTTTATCCATAGAGCTTCTTCCAGGCAATAGTAGAAAGGAATCACACAGCCGAAACAAAAACAAGAGGAGGTACACCACCAGATCCAGAAAGCAATAAAGGGGAGAAAAAAAGCTTGCATATTCAAGGAGAAGTCAACACTGGTTATTAAGAATGCCAAAAGATATATTAAGCATAGGGGAAAAAGATGTGGATAAACACATTCTCTGTTGATTTGTTTAGCAAGGAAAGAAACACACATTGTCATACATTGTTCAGTAGACTTTAACTCCTGCTTACATAACCGACTGCTGATCGTTTCATTATTTAAAAAAGCAAAAAAAAGTGTTTCTAGCCAGAAGCAGGGTCCGCCCATCAGTGTTAGGCATTTATGCGCATGACAAAAAGAAGCAAGAACAGACATCTACACACTCACATAAAAAGTGAGCTTTACAAAACCATGACTATACAAGTACAACACACACACGTGTACATATTTGTGCGTGACAGAAATTTAAAAAAATATTTTTCATGAATCTCGATCACTGTACCAGGAATCAATTTTGCATTTACTCCGGTAGCAGTAAGCATCTTGAAATCCTACAGCTTGCCCCCAGAAATGACCTCTAGCCCACAGGAATCTATTTTTGGAATGACCTTTGGGCTTGGTTTGCTCCCAGAGTGGGCAATATAGCTAAAATTTATACAATTGTAAACAGAACAGATCCATGAAATCCGAAAGAAAGGGGGAAATGACAACAAAACCGTAAGTAAATGATTTGGAAGAGTCTAGAAAATTTGAAATTAGTTAATTTCTCCGTTTCTTGGGGATTTTTTATTCCTTTAATTTTTTCCCCAAAAGGGCACAGAAACTCAATATATCACCCTAGTGTAGTCTTTCCTTGTTCTACAGCTATATCATTATCAATATGCCCATAAATGTCAATGAAGAATACAGTGTCAAACACAAGACCATGACAGCATAAGTATAGTTAACATTTACTGTTAACTGTGACTTTTTAATTAGAAAATGTTGTGAGCTAACAAATACAATTTATATAATTGAAATAATGAAACTTTTCTAATCCTCATGACAATTCTTGATCACATATGTGTAGTCTAGTACCACCATTTAATAAGAAATTTTTTTTAACACCACCCCACCCCCACCCCCCCACCCCCCGCTTTAATACAAATAAATGCCATGGTAATAAATTACTGACATGCAACAAGAACATCTAAGTAATAAGATCTGTATGCCAATACATTACTCATCTATAAATGACTTATCATCGTTCTGTACTGTGGAAGTATAAATTAGATACCCTATTGAGTTGTGACTAGATTCATACACAGATTCACTTTAAGTATAAAAATAAGTCCTCATCATGATCATCATCTGATCATGTCATCCTGTCAAACTGATCCAAGACCAAGTAATTCTTTCGCAATACAGATTTGTTATAAAAAACTAAATAAATAGATGGCCTGCTCTCTGAAATTTACATTATAGTACCGAAATGACGTTAAAAGCATATTCTGCATATATCGCAGCACCATATTGTATCACTTGTATATAAACAAATTACTCGCCGAGACCAAGAACCAAAGATGGCTGCCTCTGACATGAATCTTACTTGCATAACGATTTTAGTTTTACGCTTTCGTGATTAGGAACTGCATCACATACATCAACTGTTTAAAATAACACAGAGGCAAACTATACGGTACACTATGTCGCGGTCTGATTGATTGACTAAATACTGTTACCTTTAATACCGGAAGAGAATTTATTAAAATAGTCTAAACAAAAACAACAGCTCCGTAGCTTACCAAAGCTTCTAAGTTTCGCCACTCCAAAGGTCTCTCCAAGCAGAATGGGTCAAGCTGCTCGTTGTCCGGACGATCAGTAAGTCTGGTGTGTATCACTAGTTCACTTTCCATGTTTCTGCTGATAGGTTTAGAACCACGTCATTGGCGATTTCTTGTTTACAATTACTCGAACAGCTAACCTCCGGCAACTCAGAAATCCACAACACGCCTTATCACAAAGTTATACTGGAAATCACTACGATAGACAATCGAGGCTGCAGACAACTGCTCTCAGTCCCACAAAACTTATATATATTACTGAGTATAAACAGAAGTTATTGTTAATAAGAAGATGAACTCTACTGTAGACAAAATAAAGATGAAAGTATTTTGTAGTGTAAAAGCGTAGGAATATTATGGCTATTTTTAGTAGTTGACGTGCGGCTTCGGGACTGGCGTTTACCAACATGATTTTTTTTCACGTGACTGTGGCAGTGGCTGGTCATGACCTTCGACTGATGCAAGAAGGGGTGTGAGGAAATGGCACGGCCGTGTTTAGGCCCGGATATAGCTCGGCGGGTAGAGCTGCAGATTAGCATGTGGATGTTGTTGGTTCAGATCCAGGATTGGTCAATGATTATTTCCTGGAATTAAACAGTGACTGCATATTCCTTTGCCAACCCAATAACGTAAAACTGCCTTTCCGCACTGGCCATCTTACTGCAGCTCAGTCTGGTGTCTGTTTCAGTGAGTCGATCGTAGCTTTAGTAATTAGGTCCCCCATCCATCCATAATGGGAAATCACCTCGATGTGGAAGCTCTGACCCTCCAGATTACCTACTTACCTTCATCGGAATGGTTGTACACTGATGGGGTACAGCGTTAATTAAGGACAACATTTTCGTGTATGATAATGATCTTCATAAAGACTGGACCGAGTAGTTTTATTAATCCGTTTACCAGAACTGAAAATTCACACGGTGCCTCTGGGCAGACATTCACTGTATAGGCCAGTTACTAAGTAAAGGCTTCTTTACTGTAAGAAAATATATCCGCTGGACCAGCCTGTACGTGATAGTCGGTGCGACACGATGTGCTGAGGGAGACAACTGCATGTCAAGGATATGTTGCATTGTTCAAAGTATTTTCCCCTTACCCTCTACATCTGTCTAGTCATCAACATTTTCTGAGAGGCTGCTTCTTTTTTAAGAGCTGGAACACAGATTTTTTTTCATGCGAACAAGAGCAAACGAGCGAGCGAGGAGGGGTGGGTGGGCAGAAGAACGCTGATTTCATCAAAGATTAAAAAAAAGGTCAAGGATGTCCCATGGGGGTCACCTGGGTGTACTGGGGGTTGTGTGCTGCGTCACACATATGGAACCAGCCTGCGGCCGAACCGACGGGTTCGAGACCTGCGCTTTTAAGTACCATTCGGCCATCCGCTTTCCATTAAAGACTGGGAATTATGGCCCTTATAAGGGCAGGATACATAATGTACAGCCCACTACCATGTAGATGAAACGGACCTTTAACCAAATCTTCCCTTAAAGGCGAATTCAACCTCACAAAACCTTTGAAAAAGTGCAAGTCTAAACAAGTGACTTTCAAATTTTTGAATCAGTTGACATGAATAACAAAGGACAGAGAATTTTAAGCATACATATATGTTACCATTTGTACAGTTTGAAACAGCCACAGAATTTCGAACAATATATATAAAAAATAATTAAAATTAACGAGCTCGATGGATTTTGTAACACAGTCCTTCATGCATACAGTTACCTTATGTTAGAGGTGGCGGTACGTACCAGAATACCGGAAAATACTGGTATGGTCTCAAAAAGTTACGGTATTCCTGTATACTGCAAGGGAAATAATCAGATTAATAATAATCAGGTTAATAAAATACAGCAATTGCTCGAAAACAGTGATTACAGCAATACGAGATATTATCTCTCACAACAAATACAGTTATAACTAATTCAATGTAATAATAACACATTAATTTGTAAACATAAAATTAGCAGGAAGACGCCAGTCTGTCATGTCAACGCGACCTAGACAGAACATCAAACTTTTCACTCAAAACTTATTGCGCTGATTTCAAGCAGTCCGAAGTTGACTGCAGGTGAAACTGACCCTAAAACATTTTCATTAGGGTGAACAGCTAATGGTGTGTTTTCTTCTCTTAAGAAGTAAATATACACTAATCAACCAAGCATACAAAGATTACAGATTACAGTCCAGCAAGTTAGGAAAAGAGAAACTACATGAAATCATACCAAAACCCAGTATAAAACATACATGAGTCAATAGTTATGAAAATAATGTGACACTATTGAGACGTTCGAAATCTGCTAACTGCTAGAGGAAAGGGTAAGTATTGTCAACATCAAAGGGCTCCAGCTTTTTTTAAAACTCAACATTGAACTCGGTCAAAGGACAAACTATAGGACGCGTCGGTTGCGTTTTTTTAAAATTAAAAACAAAAATGGGGTGGGGGGGGGAGTTCGATCCGTTCTCCTTTCTGTGATTCTTATACCGTAGACAACGGGCCAGCGGCGATCAGGATTTCTTTAGTCTCTTTACTTCTTCTTCTTCTTCTTCTTCTTCTTCTTCTTCTTCTTATTATTATTATTATTATTATTATTATTATCATCTTATACGTATATTTTCTGGGTATTTTATAATGTCGCTTTGAATTCTACACCCCCCTCCGAGATTAAGAATAAATCTTGCCTTGACCTTCCTTGATTTCGAAATAGTGGAAAACAATCGAGAAACGTCTAATTTATAGCAATCTTTGAGGAAAACAAACAAACAAACAAAACAACAACAAAAAACAACGTCCCCCTCCCTCCAAGAGTGACTTGATATAGAACAAAAAGTTGCTGTTTGTCGTATATGTGGAATCGGGGTCAAATTACTTGGCAGGCCAGGTGACGTAACCAATACAGGACGCCTATCAGACGACACCGTCCAATGCTGTTGGGCTTAACTTTAAAGACTTGCACAAAATATTAATTCGTTTATTCAGTATTAATTTTGGTTTCTGCCCCCCCCCTCTTTCTCTCAAGCAAACCCCAAAACAAACGCACATGCGCACAGAATTAAAAATGCAGTCGACGAAGTTATAGCTTCAAAGAAACCCCGCGTGGCTGTACGACCGGTATACCAGTATATACCGGTATAAAATACGTCAGTGAAATAGCTTTCTCACCTACCTCCCTTTCATAACGCATGGAGGGTCACAGTATGTGTTTACCACCAAAGTTTTGTTTTTGTGTGTGTGTGGTTTTTTTTTGTTTTTGCTGCTCGAAATAGTGCGCATACGAAAGAAAAAAAAGCATATTGCCGCGTGTATACCTGATGGAACGATCGAATGCTTTCTACCATTAGATGTAGCATACGTATATACTGCACTGTACGCGCTGAGTCTTCGACAAATTCACGACATGACATCTTAATGTTTGCATTTGAATAAGATCTAAATAAAATTTAAATTTACCTTTATTGTATGAAAGTTAAAGTGCAGGGATAGGACAAAATGTTCGTGCTAAGAGTGCAAAGATGTGATGAAATCTGGCTAGACCTAAGTTAGGGGGGCTTCCTGATCGTGTGAGCAAACTGGCACAGACAGTGGACGCACATGCATGGATGCTTTGTAATGATCAGAGACCAGCCAAAAACAAAACTTCATGTTGTCTAGACGATCAAACAAAATGTCGTTCGCGTCGTCTGATATATTTTTTAAAATGTGATTAATGGCGCAGTTACCTTCATCTGACCAACTGCCTCTCGATCACCGTGTGGTGTATTTCGATCACAGATATACATCTTCTCGATCAGCGTGTGGTGTATTTCGATCACAGATATGCATCCTCTCGATCAGCGTGTGGTGTATTTCGATCACAGATATGCATCCTCTCGATCACCGTGTGGTGTATTTCGATCACAGATATACATCCTCTCGATCACCGTGTGGTGTATTTCGATCACAGATATACATCCTCTCGATCACCGTATGATGCATTTCGATCACAGATATACATCTTCTCGATCACCGTGTGGTGTATTTCGATCACAGATATACATCTTCTCGATCACCGTGTGGTGTATTTCGATCACAGATATACATCTTCTCGATCACCTTATGGTGTATTTCGATCACAGATATACATCTTCTCGATCACCTTATGGTGTATTTCGATCACAGATTTACATCTTCTCGATCACCCCGTGGTATAATTCGGCCACAGACCAGTTTTGTCAGCTTGATCTTGCTTTTTTGTGTCCTGCTGCGAGTTAAATGAAGATGAAGTTTTTAAGTTATGCCATTAATCATGTACACATAGCCACGCTATGAATCAAAGGGCTATAGATCAGCTATCAAATTTATTCCACCGACTTGTGAAGACTTAACTGCACACAATTGTAATAAAAATACATAAAGATCCATATAATAAAGATTGAATAAGACTGCGTGCAGTTATTTAATTGGAGAGGCGAAAATGTTGAAAACAAGCAAACAAAAACATACAAACAAAAACATTGTTCCTAAATCAGTTGCAAATGGGCTTATAAAAAATAATGGAGTTATTGTGAAAGCAGTGGAAGCATTTTTCTCCAAACGAGGTATTTAGCAAAACTACTGTACTAGATCTTTCCTATAATATGATTCAGTAGGACAGTCAGCATGATGTACATTACCCACCCGTTTGAGTCTGTGTCAGACCATTCTTCTAATACACAACCACAGCAGCTTTCACTAGAAATCAAAGCAATAACAAACGTAACAACAACAAATGTGTGGTTCAACTGCGATCACACGTAAAGACAACGAGTTGTTTTTAAAGCTCAGGCACACAGCTGTGGATGTCTACTGTGGCTCATACAAACAAAAAAGCTACTCCCAGAGCTACTCGCGGAACCGTAAGGAAGGGGTGCTGGAAGTGGCGCCAGGACTGTAGGCACCGTGCCAGCTGCTGCGCGCGCCCGCACGTGCGATCCACGAGCATGAGCTCCGCCAGAAAATGCAGCACCTATGTTCTGGCCGCACCCTCGTAGCCTGGCAGGCAGAGTGTGGCGTTTTTTGTCGTCCATCTCACTGCGCAAGGCGAAGTGTGGCAGCAGCGTCGCGTACTCGGGCCAGAAGCTATCATCAGATTCTCCCACAAGGACACAGCTACTAGGTATCCCCACCTCTCCCTTACACAGTCACATGTATTCTTTGGCAACTCAAGTTAACTGTGTTTACAACTGTAATTTAATAAGATTTTGGTAACAATGCATTTGACACTAATTTAATGTCAATGCTAGCAGCGCAGGTTAGTGAAGCAGTGACAGCCGGTGTGGTGAGTATAGTTATCCGCTTTCCGGAGGGTTTCATTGCGTATGTGTGACAGGCTATATGCGTGTGTGGAGGAGGCAACAAAAAAAAATAAAATGGGGGAAATTAAGTAAAATAAATCATGCTTATAAGCGTTTGTTACCGCAACAAATTAAAACACTTCAATATTACATTTTAAGATTATCAGCAAATAAAATAACAGTGTCACGAAATGCACGGATCCCAAGTGAAAACTATAGTATTTCGTGTGTATTCAAAGACAAGGAACAAAACGGGCAAATGGATCGATCAGTCTTTTGCTGACAGTTGACAGACATACGTTTAAAAAACTCTAGATCAGCGTTTTAACAACTAAAACTCAGTAAACAGATCACGGTAAAACTTCAAGGAAGTCCATAAACGTGACGAGGACATGCACACTAAGGCTCCCGGAAAGTCGGATAACTATTCTCACAGCACTGGTTTTGACCGGAAACTGTCCGCCGTTTTTTTTTTCTTATCGAAAACAGTCCGCCATGTTGAGACAATCTTCTGTACCCGGCTGCAAGTGTGTGCAGTATGCCAATCTCCGCGGATCGAGAGAAGCTTGACAGCAGTGAACGCGGTTGTGGCAATTTATTTCGCCATACAACTAATTGCTGCGGATTTTTGCCCCGCAGTTTTTGCGACAGCGGGCTGAGGATGACGTGTACTCAGTTCCAGACGAGAAGATGTGACTAACAAAGAAATCACTGCCAACCACTTTCAACTATCCACACACAGCCGAATTATGTTCGAAGACATTGAAAACTCCCAACTCTGACATTGCTTGACTGGCCAGTAACACTTTCACCACGATCACCGTCATCAATATTTCCTATGACCTGTTATTTTTTCGGCATAATCTGGGTGCTGATGCGAAACTGTACCTTTATGCAATTAAGGCGTTAAGGGCACTACGCACATATACTCTCCACAAGCGTCCCTGAAGATATTGTCGTGTTCAGATATAATTTAATCCTCTTTTTGAATAAACAGCAACAGAAAACTACAGGAATTTCACCTAAGATTTATAAGCAAGCAGAAAATTAATTAATCAATTCAGCACTATTCAGACACTGAATTAAGGCCTTCCTCAACGGGATCAATATATTTAGTTCACGAAAGTGGTCGCCCGTATGCGTAACAGACAATGTTATGGATGTATGGTCACGTGTTCGTGACCAATTTGTTAGGTTAAACTGAAGAGTAAGACAACGGAGATGTCTAATTTAGGATGCATAAGCTCTATGCTACTACAGAGAGGAAACGCGATTTTATATAGGCCTATCTATAGATGCTTCCACTTGGTTGAAGACTCAAGACTCTCAACATAGACTTGTTACTGCTCTGTTACTGCTCCGTGAAATGGCGAAGTAAGCAGTAACTGTACCGTTTAAAGGTAACTTTATGTCGGCGTATGATAGAAATATGGAACAGCGACGACTGAAGAACAGACTTTACACAAGGGCACTGCCGGTGAAATAGGAGGAACATTTGTCTGGTTAAGAAAGGCCTTATGTCACCGGCCCACCGCGCAAGCGCAGTTCCATACGACAAGACAAACACCAGTGAGGCAGATTACCGAGAGATCGACTGAGTAACCTCAGTCTAGAGAGATCGTAACAAGTTTATTAACGGAGTCGCTAGTGTTGTGTTCGTGGAGATGATTCGATTAGTCACAAATAGTATTTTTGGTATCGACATACACATCTGTACTTGTGTTGCCTGGTTGTCTCTGAAAATGGAACAGATGAGCCGCGTGCCCACTGTGGAGATATGAGGGATGATCAAAGGAAAGCCCCCGCGAACAGCAGGGAGTGACAGCAAATTTGAGGGAAGCGACAAGGGTGTGTTGGTAAGAGAAGTTATTGCAAATTCTCCTTACAGGCGCACATAGAAGCAGGTAGGTAGAAATCACGCCTCGAAATGTGCATTTCCTGTTTGCGTAATTGCAAAATTAGGAGCAGTGAAAGCTACGTGTATTCTCTGTTTTGCTGTTTGAAGACTACTGAATGTAATTCGGGAATTTCCAGTTGCACGAGACAGGGGAGGAAGAGAGCGTCTGGACGGCTTGAAGAGAGGATGAGGACAGACAGCAATGAAAGTGTTGGGTTTAAAAAAAAATATGGCTGTCACAAAATTGCATCATTCATTAAACCGCCATGGCAGAAAGAGGATGGAGCTGGTGATGAAACGAGCACGAAGATGGCATCGCCATGTTTTAATCCTGTTTTCGAAAATGTCTATCTGTAATCGAAATATGACGGTGAGAGAAATATCGGCGCACTCCTTTGTCATCTCAGTAACGCGATACATGGGGTGGCTTGCATGAGCGATTGTATCTGCACTTTCTGTCATAAGAGTGGTCGTAAGGCCCATTCCCCATGTGTATTTTACGTGCACTTTTAATTACGTTTGATCAAAAGATACGAACGCTCATGCAAGCCAGCCCATGAACTTTCTTATCTCCCGTTCATTCGTAACGGTGGACGTAAAATACACGGGCGAATGGGCCTTACGACCACTCTCATGACCGGAAAAGCAACTATGAACGCTCGTGGGTTCGGATTCAGCTTTTAGCACACGCACTTTCTCTGCTTGCGGCATCTGCTTGCAGGGCTGGTATCCTAGCTGCTTTTTTCCCTTGGTGTCAGGTTTTCTCCCTTTTCCTAGTCTCCCCACACCCGTATCATCCTCCTCTTTCATCTCTGTCATCATCTCCTCTCCAAACTTCCGTTCTGAGATACCCTTCGTAAGTGACGTGAATTTTAACAACCAACCAGTCTCTCTCCCACCCCTATCCTTATCGCTGCACCCCCGCGCGCGCGCGTGTGTGTGAGAAAGTGTGTGTGTGTGATGTGTGTGTGTGTGTGTGAGAGAGAGAGAGAGAGTTTCTGGTTTTCGTTTTGATTTGGAAAAAGACTTCAAAAAATGTCAACGCTAGATAAAACCGTATGTCTAGACAGGTTCCAGCTACATCACACAGTGTAAAACACGTGCACAGCAAGTCTGACGCGAGGTAGACTGCGCGTTCTCTGAAGAGCAATCTTTCATCCAGCTTTGTACCATACTAGCGGTGAGACAAAGTTTGCCATGGCATTGTTGAAAAGTGCGAGAAACGTGCTTCGGCATCTTTGTCCACTCTGCCTCCGGACGGAAAAATTTTTGATTCTGTTTCCAGTCAGCACAAGGTGCAGAAATGGCAGGCTTCCAGGACTAACCAGACACGGCAGGAGCTTTGGTCTGGCTTAGATCTGGATCTGGGCTAGACGCGCTTAGAGATGTCGGTCAACATCTGCTGTATCTTGCCCTAGCTAAAGTCGCACTGAACGAATCGCTCAAAGTTCAGTCTGCTTAGAAACAAGTCACTCTAGTCGTCATTGTGACGACGACGATGATGGTGACGATGATGACGATGAAGATGATGATGCCAGCTTATTAGGCCCCTGGGGCAGCCCGTAGCACATCGGTAACGCGTCTTTACCACTGGTATAGGGAGACAGGGTTTCGAATTCGTTGTTCGGCACTCGCACATTTGTGCATGTGGCGGGGTGCGAAATGTTTTCACAAATGATTTCTGCCCCAGCCCGGGCGCGCATGCGCGGCGTACCAAATGCTCTGCGCAGGCACATGCCAGTTGCTAACCACAACAACAGGTAATTATAGGTCATGCCATGACCTCTACACAGCGTGACTTCTTATAGTTACAGTGA
Source organism: Lanistes nyassanus (assembly GCA_004794575.1). Taxonomy (NCBI): domain Eukaryota; kingdom Metazoa; phylum Mollusca; class Gastropoda; order Architaenioglossa; family Ampullariidae; genus Lanistes; species Lanistes nyassanus. Next base: position 845,676 of record SMGT01001902.1, on the reverse strand, counting down.
AGACACCAAATTGGTTTTCCCGGTTATGTCGCAGGTTTGAAACCCATATTTGCTTCCGATTTTTTTTGAGGGGAGGGGGTTATGGGTAGAGCTAGGGTGTGGTATTAGGTGGGGCTTCTGTTTTCATGTATAAGTTCAAGCCTGTGTCCTTGCACTAAACGGGATAAAAAGTGGTCAAGCATTGAAAAATCTGGATGTGTAGATATGCGTCCGCTTAGAAGAGGAGGGTGGGTGGGTGGTTGCTTGGGCTTGTGGTGGAATCCTACAGAACATTATCATACACCTCCGCAAAAACAGTGTTCGCGCAACGTACTTTACTATCTCTGATAGTCATAAGCGGGAACTCTTACCTGAGCTGCATAACATCAGCGCAGTATTTTAACAGCTGTATCCACATAAGTCAACTGCCTAAGCTCCAGAAACTCAGATACGTGGGGCACAACCGTGCTTTCGCTACCTCTACCCCCCACCACCCCCATTACCCCCACTATCCCCACCCCTTGCCACTCAAAACAACCCTTAAGCACCTGTGGACTACCTAACACTGATCAAGATCAGCAGAATTAATTCTCTTTCTCCTCCATGTCCGTCGCCTTTCCTTGTGCGTTTGCGTGTTTGTGTTCGTTTTCGTGCGCTCCGTCTGCACGCGCGCAAGTGTAGGAGTGTATGCATGCGTGGGTTCACACTACGTATGCTGTGTGTGCGTGCGTCTACGTGTGTGTTGGCGTTAGCACCTGCGAGTGGGCATGCGCGCGCTCGTATGTCTGTTCCTGTAGCTCCGAGCAGGTGCGGGAGGGACTGAGCATTTGGTGTTGCTTTGGGAAGGCAGGATTACGTGCCTCCCACCTGGTGTACAGTATCCTTCTTGCTGTCTGTTTTTCTGCCGCCGGCTGTAGCTGAAACTCTTTGATGACTGACAGTTAAGTAGGCCTGTGGAAACACCAGCATCAACGCCAGCGGTGGGTGAGGCGACATCCAGTGCAGAAAGAACGCAGAAGGCTGACAAACACTCAGGCATGGGAACTGGCCGCCGTTTGGGGGAATTCAGAATTTTGAGGGTTGGTTTCCTCCCGAAAAAAATTAGGTGGCGATTTTCTTTTGTAGGCGATTTTATGTATGTATAAACATGCATTATTTTCTTCCGCCATCGACTAAGTTCTGCAGGACGAGCTTTGCATTCTCACTTCCTGCTTTGCTTGCCGTGTGCAGTTACCGACTGTTGTAGCTTTTCCGTGCACACTTGACGCTGTAGACACTCAGACTGATTCAGACTTCTCTCATCATTTCCGCCAGATTTCAGTTTTTTTTTAGGTGATCCAATGCCCATGCCTGAACACTGTGAAGAAAAAATATATAATAGGAAGCAATAAAAAGGAGAGGACAAAGTATTTCAAGGAATTTTCAACGCGCATATAAAAAGAGCATAAAAAGCGAATGAAAAGAACAGAATAAACCAACAAAAAGATAGTAAACAAAGAGACACATAATGACATGTTTATTACGAAAAGGAAAGAGAGATAAAACGAACGAATGATTTACTATCTGCAACCGACTGAAGCAATTTTACACTTGGCAGGAAAAAATAAACTTCATAAAAGTTTTACTAATGGAGTCAGACATGACCGACGGAGCAAACAACACGCACACACACACACACACGCAGATATAGATGCACGCAATCGCGAACGTCAGCAATATCACTACCAAGTTACGCCAGGTGTTTGCACGCGTCTCTCAGTATCCAAACAGAATGACACAATTACGGGTACGCACGCATGTACGCACGTGCACGCAGGCCCGAAGCTTCCGCCAGCATAAGCGGCAAAGGGCATGTATATCCATGAGGTTGATTTCTCGGCGCAGGACATTTCTCTGGTATCGCGAATCGGACACGGCAGCTAGCGAAAGGACAGCGCCGAAGGGCAGGCAAGGTGTTGTCAGAAAGTGCACCAGGCCATGCAGGCGGCGCCATTGTGATGGACAGCAGGAAATAGTAGAGAGCACGATCAGCTTGCCCAGCACGTGGAGCACAAAGGAAAGGCGCAGGAGGACAGACCCTCCCCCCCCCACCCCTGCTGATGATGGCAGGACAATAACAATGCGCCACGGATTCGTCCTGTTGAGGTGTCTGCTTTCCAGCTTGTGGGAGAAGTAGAGATGGCAGCTGCTCTCTCTCTCTTTCTCTCTCTGTGTGTTTCTCCTTCTTCCTCTCCCTCCTCCACCGCCACCCTCCCTTCCTGTGACGTGTCCATACTGATGACTATAAAGTTGCGATGACGTCCCAGCACAGCTACAGGTCAGTCCGCCACACCCCTCTGCCCCTAGACTAGACACTAGACTTGCGCAGACAAAACAAAAAGTCTTTCTTTCCGTCTTTGGTCAAACACACAGACTCGCTCGATAGGTCCCTTAATTCCTTCCTTCCTCCTTCCCTCCCTCCCACCCGCCCACCCACCCGCCTACCCAAGCACACTCACTCACTTGTTCGCTCACTCATTCACCCACGCACCCACCCACTTACTCACTCTTGCCCATCAGTCATTTTATCAAGGCAAAGAATTCCGTAGAGCGCAGGCAGGAGTAGATGAACAATCCCAGGATTATGTGAAAATTGGTGTGCTCCAGGTCTTAGCTGGGGAACAGTCGTCATGGGCTGGTAAACAATGGACTGACCTTTGTGAATAGAGGATACCTACCATCTAAATACATGTACCATTATAACACTAATGTTCATGGTTTTAAGAGCAGTATGAGAGCGAACTTTATGCCATCACAGTTTTATTGCCCCCCCAGTGATGTCGAGAGACCTTCATTCACCTGAGTATCCAAGCGACCGTCTCGAAAGTAGAGGCTTAAAGGTCTTTTTCCTCAGCCTTGCTGAGCAAGGCAATGCAAGTGCTTTATACTCTAAGAGAGAAATCACTCTCTGTACGCTGTCTTAACGAATGAATCTTGTACTACGATTCACGCAAAAACGCTTAATAAATCGTATGGTGTACGGACTGAGTAGTGCCTCGGTTCAAACACACAATTATCAAATTGTTTTCAAAATGTTTCCATTAGCTTTCCTTAACAGAGCTTTTGATGGACCACTGTCGTTACGGTTTGCGTCATTTTACAATCTAGCAGAGTAGTCAGTTCGTATTTTCAAAGTTATTAACTATCAGCTGTTAGTAAGGTTTGCATGCAGGAAAACAGCGAGTGAAGATCAGTCGTGAGGACGTCAGATCTCACTGTATTGTCTCTGACATCACAACCATGCATTACGAGAGATTCTCGCGTCTACAGAACTAGCCTTCGGAATGAACTCGCTGGTGCCACTGAGGCATGTGCTTGTTGAACTGTCCTCCAAAGCATCGAAACAGGAATCTTCTGGACGAAGCAATATCTAGTATCGGTGTTACAGGCCCGGATATGCTAGCAAAGTCGTCCAACATTTTCAGCCACACCGATTTCGTCAAGGTTGACAACCTTGCAGATGTTATATCCTGGAAGTATGGACAAAAACTCGCTGAAATTTATAATTAATTGGTGCGTGACTTACTCTAGGCCAGTATGGGAGCTTGACTTTCCCACCCGGGGTAGCCTTGGATCGTAAAAACGGCAAGAGACATAAATTTGTCATCGCCTGCGTGCTGGTTTAGTTTCGTTCGCTGTCCCTGGAAGTGCATCCTGTAGACACCTGACACCAGAGATGGGAGCGAGGGGGAGGGGCTGGAGTGTACACGGAGATGATGCAGGTATGGGGGGTGGGGGGATGGTGTTATCTGATGCTGAGCAGGTACGCGATGGCTGATGACGCCCACTATTGCTGACTGACGATGCGCGTCAGACATCAAACATCGAGGGTAAATAGGTGCGAACAGGTGCAAAGCGTCTTGACGGGACGCTCACGCTGCTCGATAACGTGTCATAAAATCATGCTTGCGGGATTATTTTTTTCTGTTTGTTCTGAATATCGTGACAACAAGAGAAGCCATGCCAGGGAAGGGTCAATTACATAGCCATAAGGTGAATCGCCACTGCCGTGTCAGCTCAACCGAAGCAAGTTGAGTTGGAATGATTGCATGAGATTAATTCCACTTCCCCTCTTTCCGTCCCCTCCTCTATGATTGTTCCGCCATCACCATTGCTAGCACGCTAGTGTGGCTGATGGTTGGCCCCGTGTCAAAAGCGAGAATCGGGTTTCTAGAGTTCAGATCTCATCTCCGGCACACATATTTTCCCGCTTTATGGCCTTGTATTTAACACCGTATGGTCTCGGCTCGGGTGCCTTGAGTGCTTATATATGCCCTTCTGGTCATAAGAGAGCCCTTAAGGCCTGTTCTCGAGTGTGTTTTACGTAGATCTCTATGTACGAACAGGAGGGACGAACACACATCAAACAGCTCTTGAGCTGGGATAATACAATCGCATGCACACATACACACGAAACTGTTGGTGTGGACTTGCGGGTATGTGTATAGAAACATATGCCTGAGGGGCTGACATGAATAAATAGTTATTACTAAAACCTTTTAATGTGCTGCTTTGACCAAAAAACAGAAGGCTGAGCCAGATTATACAGAAAATATTAACTTTCCCCAAAATCAAAACCAACAACAGCACAACAACTGCACTAACAAAAACCTTCAAAACCTTTCATGCTCTTGTCGAACCAGCCTTGTTCAGACATCTATCGAAGGTAAGAGTCAGCCGCCACCAGTATGTATATCAATTCTCAGGATCGATGGAATGCGATGTCTTCCGATAGTTGACAATTAAAATTTTAAATTAGGCTATCGGCTGATGTCGTCTTACATGATCGATTGCATTTTTTTTCGGGGTGGAGAGCAGTTGCCCAGAACATCACTTCTTTCTGTGAACACTGTCAAGTGCTGCAGCATCACCCGCAACAGTTTACAATAGCAACAAACACAAACGTTTACAGGAACAACAACCACAGCAAAACACAACAGTTTACATCAACAAACACAACAGTTAACATTAGCAACAAACACAACAGTTAACATTAGCAACAAACACAACAGTTAACATTAGCAACAAACACAACAGTTTACAGCAGTAAAACCAACAAGGGCCTCAACAGCCACTGCCACAACGTTTATTGTCACCAGCGCACTGAACCTCGCAAAATTCTGTATACAGAGAGTTGCTCCCCTTCCTCATTATTTTCTGGGCGATTTTCTTTTCTTCTTTTTGTCCCCCTCCCCCAGCCCTCTGAAGCAAATGCAATCAAACAGCTTGCTCGGTTATACAATGTTATGTATGCCGCGTGTGTTTGCTTTTGTGTTTTTTATTATTCTGCTTTTTAGTGTCATGAAATGCATTTCTTTTCTGTTCTCCGATGCTGGCCCAAACTCATTATGTCTTAGGTAGAATTTCTTTTGACCGTGTCCATTTCTATGTGTTTTAAATGTTAGGCAGAATTTTACTGTTTTGTGTTTTCTGGTGACAAATTTTAACTGCATTTCAGTTTTGCAACCTGAACCTTTCATACATATGCATTTAGACTGAATATTAACTGTTTTCTGTCTGCACAAATAGATAGATAGATAGATAGATAGATAGATAGATAGATAGATAGATAGATAGATAGATAGATAGATAGATAGATAGATAGATAGATAGATAGATAGATAGATCACCCGGCACCGCATCTATTGAAAAGTGTCCTGGCATTTACTTTTGTCCTACTCAGTAGGATCGAATGCTGCTCCGTGATATGCTACAGGAACTGGTGGAAAAGGATCATTGTGTATGATATGCATAAAAATTGGCCCACTTTTGAGTCAGAGATCGAGACATACCCATTCCCTAACCCAAATCTTGAGCAAAGTTTTCAAAATGCAGCAAAACTCCCCAACAATAAACAACAATAAAGAGCAAAAAATTGAAAAATCCAAATGAAATTGCAACAATCGAACAACCGCATCTTCAGTCATTGAAACCAACGCTTTAATCACTTAGCTAAAGGGTACTTCGGCAGTTTCTGTTCATTCTAGCCATAAGAAGCTGCACTGCGACATCTCGGGTCATGTTTTTGTTTATGGTTAGAATGAACAGAATTTCGCTGTAGCTGGATGGTTAAGGCTTGGGCCTAAGAACTGAAAATTAGATGTTAGCATCTCGACTGCGACATTTTTTTTTGGGGGGGGGGGGGGGGGGGGGGGGGGGCTAGAGGAGGGGCTAGGGATTAGGTTAGGTTCTTGCTACCTTTCTTCCTTATTCAACAGGCCCTGTTGCGTACCCCCCTGCACAGTAGCATGCTACAAGACCTATATACTGAGTAGGGTTAAAATAAATATTAGGACACTGTTCAGTAGATGCGAAGCGGATGGGTGGGTGGGTCGATGGGTTTGGTGGATGGATGGATGGATAGATGGATGGATGGATGGATGGATGCATGGATGGATGGATGGATGGATGCATGGATGGATGCATGGATGGATGGATGGATGGGAAAAACCCTCTTCCATTGTAAATTTCATTGCTTATGCTTTCGTTCTAACAGAGTGGTACACTTAAGAGTTTTATGTGTACAGGGGGATTTGGAAATATTTTACGGAACACTCCTTGTTAGGAAACTTTCCTGGTTTTCAAGTTTGCTGTTTGACATACACCAGAAAATCTTTGATATGACGTACACCAGAATGTTTCAGACATTCACCAGAAAGCGTTTCTCAAACCATTTCTGAAGCCGTTCTTTTCCGGTTGCATGTTAGGAAGGAACTACACTGAAAATATGTTTTCAGGACAGAGCTTGATTGAACTATCCACTCGGTAAACTAGGCCGTGGCAGATCTTGATAGGAATTCTCAGAAGACCTCTTGGAGCCACAGTGGGGGTAAAACGAAAAGGTCGAATTTTCATATACAGCACAGATAAATACTACCGTAAAGGGTAACAAATGCCGCTGATTAAAAACAAGGTTAATGATGAAAGACGGACTGGAACTGGAGAAGTTTAGCTGGATCACAGGGGTTTAATTTTAAGTCATTAAAAGAGATGCAGAAAGTGAAGATGAGATGAACGACTTTACAAGGCCTTGTTTTTAGGAAAGTTTATCAATAAAATGTGGACTGCAGTGATAGCGAGATACTTTGAGAGAGGATAAATCCTAATATCTATCAGACTGTTTCTAAATCCTGCAGAGGTTTCAGTGCTTCGGCGGAAAATCTATGCATTTTACATTAAAAAATGCAATTAAAATTCAATTGTTTTTGTGATTTCTTGATTTTTGTAAGCTTTGATCAACAAAACTTAGTCATTTTACATGTCAATCTGACAACATTGAATGTCAAAATTCTCAGTTTTCTGAAAGTCATCAATAAAAGTTTTTAAAAAAAAACAAAATTTAATTCTCGTCATGGCACAGAAATGTGAAAGAAAGTGGGGGTGGGAGTGGCTGGGGGTAGGGTACGGTAGCATAAGGGATCGGAATGGACAGCAAGTGAGCAAGAGGGGGATGGGGAGAGAAACGAAGAGGAGAGGGAAAAAAAGAGAGAGGGAGGTAGGGAATCTGGACAAGATGAAGAGTTAAAATAGACCATGCTTTGTGTGCCATCGACTGAGCCACGAAACACGGGAATGTCAGAGAGTCGAAGGGCTTTGGATCAGAATGGACCATTCCACAGGGAAACTCCCCAACCACACCCACACCCATACCCCCTCCTGGCGGCGCAACATGTATAGGCATCGGTTTCTGCCATCATGCTTTCATTTATGGAAGGCGTTGGGGTGTGGAGGGGAGGTCGGATGAGAACGCGTTGGGGGGGGGGGCTCGATGACGTTCGCGGGGAGTGGGGAGGCTGCTGACGTTGCGGTGTGCAGCGTTGGCGTCACACGAAGATAGGCGGAAGGTAGAAAAAGCACGCGAACTTTCACGCTTGCTTAACTAATTCGCAGGCAAGAGGAAGCGGGTGCAAAACAAAAGTTCTCCTGCAGTGAATTATTTACAAGCCCAGCAGAGCCTAGGGAGGTTCACCTGTGCCGAATTAAGAATTCTCCAAATTGATATTCCGAACTTTGGTGTCCGAACTCCTAGGGTTACAAATCTCGCCCCCCCCCCCTGCCATTTACCCCACCCTGGACGAGGGTCTACAGGGTACATCTGCTGAGATGGGATTGTCCTCTCCCGTAATGTGAAGGCAGATGCGACAAATCTCTCATCGTCACCTGAAAACATCCCACGATAACAACCATGGTGAGTGCTTAAAATATATACACTTTCCCACTCATAACAAACATGACGATACCAACATCACGATTGTTTAGCTGCCGAAACTGTTGCCAAACGAGTGCAACACGACCTACGCCTTCGATTGTTCTTTCTTTTTCTTTTCTGTCCTTTTTTAAATACCTTTTCCCCCGATGGTTATAAAGCTGTCGAAGTTCTGTCTAGGGACCTTTGAATCGTGGGTGAGAAAAGTCTCAGTGGCAGCGTGTTAATAGATGGCAGCTTGTAGACAACGGCAGTAGCTACTGGCTGGCTACATATTTGCATGCTTGGCATCGTGATTAATTTCGATCCGCTAGTGTTTGGACTTGACACTCGGTGCTGTGTCGCGTAAGGGCAAACGCTACTAGCGCTGTCTTTACGAGCATTTTTGTCGAGCGCCAGGGGAAAGCTCTGACAAACAAGTTTCGCATCACGAGGTATTTATCTTCCAATACTTTTTTTTTTTTAGGTTTGATAATTTAAAACGCTTTTGTTCTTATTTGTCAGCTTTCCGTCTGCAGGTAGAGTAAATGAGTACTAGGAACCTGTTAACCGATTGTTCGCAGGTTTACAATTTCATGGACCTCCAAATTACAAATTCTAGGAGTTGCTAATGTAATCCTTATCAAATTTTATTTTATAGTCTGTATTTAGGACTTTCTGCGTCTTACATTTTCATTTTCTTCCGATCGTATTACGCACTGCTTTTTTATATATTGACTACAGCATGCTGTTGAAACTTATATAAATGTACTCTTTTAAAATTAAAATAAAGTCATTTTATCAGTCTAAAAGAAGTCTTCCTGCAGTAGCTGGCTCATTAATTGTTGTTTACTTCAGGTTAACAACATATTTTTCTATTAAAAATATTTTGAGCATAATTTTAACTAACGATTAAATAAAATAGAAAATTTACCTCCATGGTTAAATCTTTCAGTGATTAAAATATTATAATAACAGCTATGGGGATATAGAGGTAACAGGCAAATAAAGATGAAGCGATATGACGATATAGAGGTAACAGGCAAATAAAGATGAAGGGATATGAAAATATGACAGGTTGCAGCTTGTTATGATGACCCACTGCGGATCCATATAGGTTACGAGTCTTTCCTGATTCTAACTTCCGGCTCTATTCGCTTGGACTTTCTTAACGTTTTGCAGTTTTCTCAAAGAATATGTCATATGGTCACAGTAAACTTTATTGGACAAATCTGGATAAGGTTTCAAAAAGAATGGTTGTACGGTTTAAGATCGAATACCTAATCTATGGTTTAACTGTTGCAATCGCAAGATAGCGCGCGCGCGTGTGTGTGTGTGAGAGAGAGAGAGAGAATGAGCGACTGTATGCTCTACGTACCTGTGTTTGAAAGAAAAAGTAACGAGCAAGAGATAGACCACTTTAACAAGGACATTTTTGGATTATGTGTGCATACTTGTGCATGTACGCGCATGAGCCTGTGTAATATTAAGTTGGATTGGACAACTGAACGACTTAGGACAAAGGGGAGCGAACGATCGTGATGCGAAAAGTCTCTGTCTTCTGTCATTTCACTTAAAGCGAAGGCGATATACTCACCCAAGACTACACAGAAAGCATGTTATTACATGTAGCTGAAGTTCTGTGTTTGTGTTTGCCTCCGTGTTGAATGCTACTAGAAAACCTCAATTCAAAAGTAGTAGTAAGGGTTTAGAAAAATTGACATAATTTCACTGTATGGCATACTAGCCATAACTATACTATCCAAAATGGCATACTAGACTTTGATATTCGCTGGTAACAGATTGAATGGAGGCTGAAACGAGTATAACATCCTTCAACGTCTTAACACCAACAAAAGAAATCTAACGCTGTCCACTGCATATCAAGATCCACCGAAATAGACTGCCCGATATTAGTGAATGATAATAATGGCTTATGACTTCTATAGTTCGCCATAAAAAAAGCACACTCGCGAGCACGCAGTGACCTAAACATGTCTTCAAAGCTGAATCAGAGCTGTAACTCAGCGCTTGAGACATATCATGACCTTCAGAAAGTCGAAACTTCATAGTTTGGCATAATGACGTTTGTCTGATAGATGTACCCGGTAAACAGAGCTATATTTAAGTACTCCAAGAGGAAGGGAAAACATACCCCGTGCGTAAGACTCGAAATGTCGATAATCTCTTCTTGGTGACGCGGTATTTTCTTCCTGCCGACTAGACATGACGTATGGCTATTATACCTGGGTTCTTCCCCCGACGAGAGACGCTAGCCAGTCAAATGATTACGATGAAATGTCTTTGTTAAATAGGCAAGTATCAGGGAAATTAGGACGAATCGAAAAGAGTCAATATCTTCGTAACGATAGATGATTTCAAAATCTATAGTTATCTCCCCCTTGTTAAAGGACAGTGGTCTTATGACAAAGCAATGGAATCGAATCGAATCGAAATCTCTCTCTCGCTCTTAGAAACATACACATAGACATACAGCGTGCGACTGTACGCGTGCGCGTGTGAATGTAATACTTGTTTAACTGACTAACTGACTAACTGACTGACTGACTGACTGACTGACTGACTGACTAAAATGATATCTCCTACCACATCTGTTTAGTGCTTTAATGTCTGCTTTTGATAATGAAGGGGATAAAAATGATGCTTGAGGTCTGTCAGTTTTGCCTTTGCTGTTTTGCTTCTCTGTCGTCAAAAGTTCTTTATAGACGTGTTATTCCTGCGTCTCCCATGCTCCATTAAAAATATGAATAACTGCTTAGCAACTGCGTAATTGCTTCTGTATATCTGAAACTTGTTCGCGTTCCAGTTGTTCTCCCCTGATTCAGACAAATACCGCGATTAGGTGGAATTTGAATGTCACTGGCAGGCACATATTAACGTTACCGAAAATAAATAATGCAAACAATGCTGTAGCCACAAATACAAAGAAAAATAAATGCACGCATGAGGAAGTAAAACAACAAAAAAACTATGATGCCCCGACAGACTCCTAAAATATACACAGACTAATAAAAATGTTCACATGGCAATAGTGATTGTCCCTGATGCTGTAGGGTACATGAATAATCCATTGCTTAGTATCCATCTGGCTGTGCGCAGGCTGGGAGTTGCTTTCTGAAGCTGCAGCAACGGGGAGGCATGGCACTTGTCTTCTTGTTGCCCCTTCTGCTGGCCCAGCGACCGATCCACATCGAGCCTCGTTCAAGCGTGCTGAGACGGATGCCCATCATGTTCGGAAAGCGAGGCTCCCCGCCTGCTGCATCCTGGGACAGCTCGAGGCGTTTCGATTCTGGCGGCCTCGCTGTGGACAGCATGGAGGCCTTGGTGACGAAGATGGCGAGAGCTAACCTAGCACTCCTCATTGTCGACGGGGCCGTGGACAGAACGTCTGCGCATCCTGGGACGAGGTCTCGGAAGTTTGGAGGAGATCGCGTCGGACTTGACCGCCAGCGCCATCTGTTGACGTCCAGCATCGTGCAGCTGAAGGCCGACGACTCTGAAGAAGATCCGGTGGACGCGGTGGTATTTACCGCCCCTGCTGACATGTTCAGCAAGATGCTACGGCTTGACAGAAGTCTTTCCAGACAGGCACGCGCCGAGCTACTCCAGCTTGCGGAAATATTAAGCGAGAAAAGAGAGCTTAAAAACTGGAACGACGAAAACAGACACAATGCCAACGCAGACGAAGATAAGACAAATGATGACGACATCGAGTGGGGAAAACAGCTGTCTCCAATAGCCGATGAGGTCTGGCCACAGCTTGTCGCTAAGCGACGAGAAGAGAAAGTTTCTCGCCTTCATCGTATGCCCCTGGCCTTTGGAAAGAGAACGCCGCAATCTTCTCGCTGGAGGTCAGATGAACCCATGAACAGTTTTCTTCAAGGCGAAGAAGACCCCTTGGAGAACCTCGAGTGGATCGACGAGGACACGAAAGAAGGCACTGACCCGGATCTCAGCAGTCTTTCCGAAATCCTCATGCAAGGCAAACATCCAGAGGAGCTTACCAGGTACGCCTCTGGTGGCCTGTAAATTTACTTTTCCCCATCTCTCTTTCTACGTTTCTCACTCTCTCTCTCTCTCTCTCTATATATATATATACGACTACAGCGTCCGTTCCTGATATGAAATTTATACACAGTTTTTGTGCATTTTGAAGATGCTAGCGCTCATTCAATCATCAGCACTGCGCGAATTAAAGTCTGCGTTTTCTCAAATACGAAATGGGGCATGTCATGCGAACGCCAGTAGGTGGGGAAAGCCCATACGTTCCTCTTACATGAGCAAATAAAGTCCTTACTTGGAATGAGAGAAAATAGAGTTGTGTAACCTAACAAACTGAAAAAATATACACATCGTTTTATGTACCACTGTACGAAAATAAACGTTTACGCGAAGAGGCAACACCTATAAATGTTGCGTACATGGCGATTTTCGGCATTTGTGGGAGGTATATGCGTTTCTTCTTGGCGTAAACGCTTATAGTCGGGCAGTGTACGATAGAGTGAGTGAGTGAGTGAGTGAGTGAGTGAGTGAGTGAGTGAGTGAGTGAGTGAGTGAGTGAGTGAGTGAGTGAGTGAGTGAGTGAGTGAGTGAGTGAGTGAGTGACAGAGACAAAGAGACAGAGAGGAAAGAGAGAGGGAGGGAAAGAATATTCGGAATTGGGAAACTCTCACAAGTTATGCTGATCTGTTAGTAACAGGAAGTCGGACTTCTGTATGAACACTATTTTTTTTTCTAAGAACGTCTCCACATTTATCAAATAATAAATCGCTTTATTGTGTATATAGTATACTGACTAATAAACGATTGTCCAAGGACAAATGAAACTCTGCCTTTTCCGTCCTTGATCTCCCTGACATTTTCATATCAATGCTGCACGTTGTAAACATTTTTCTCTTACCCGCGTTTCTAAATTTTGCAGAGAATCTGGTTTTTATTTCCTTTATCGCAAAATACTAGCTGGTTGCATTATGTGCAACTGTTTGTTTTAACTACTCACGTCAGGAAACTGCATTTTGTAACCCCAGGATATTTTTTATTTTTAAAATGATTAATTCCAAAGGGAAAATAAAGCACAGTGTAAATTACTCTTTCTGTACTTAACAGATTAGAGGCTCGGTAAGCACACAGTTCTGAAGATTAGAAATGAGATTAGCTGTAATGCGACTTCCTGCAGATAAGACACATAACTCTGGGGCCGTATGCATGTAAATTGTACATAATTTATACGCGATTAGCGGATTGTGTCTCTCTCTGAAAACACTGTTTCGGGGAACTTGGAATGAGCTGTTTGCTCCTGGGACGACCGAATAACTTAATTATTGCCGAGTAACAATGTAAAAATAGACTATTTGGTTTTCATGCATGGGAAATTCAAGGAACTTATTCTAGAATATCCGCCAAGTCACCTGTTTGGTTGTTTTCTATACGGGGCCCGATCACGACTCCTCGGGAAGAAGAGAACAGGATAAGTGCTAGTGCCCTGCCTCGCTGCTAAACCAATGTACAAACTAAATATTTCGTCGTCGTCATCATCATCATCATCATCATCATCATCATCATCATCATCATCATCATCATCATAGAAATGTCTAGCAGAGAGCTAATGCTTTCCCAGCTAACTTGATCACACTCTGCAGTTCCCATCTGCTGATGGCGTGCAAGATACATTACCACCAAACAAATTTATTGCTGGTCTCTCCAGCAACAGTGAACGTCGAATCAGGTGGCATCAGTCAATGCCGCATTTTATCTCTGCTTTAGAAATTTATCAGCAAGGATTTTGTCTGTTTGTTAGTTGTTACCCCCCCCCCCTTTTTTTTTTTGCACTTTCCGTGACGTGTTCAGTTGGACCTTCTCACAGGAGCTCTCACGCAGTCAATATTTCCCACAGACCCCCCGAAGTCGTACTGACGACAGAAAATTTCAAATACTGAGGGGACATGCTCCGGACAGCATACGTTCAAAAGTTCGCTCACTCAACAGGCGGGCGGAAGTGCAGTCAGAAGGAATTAAGAAAAAAGTAACAAGCTAGCAGGAGCAGAACGACGTTGATCTTTTCATCTTTATTTCAACGACGATTTTGTTTTTTAAGTAAACTTCTTTTCATATACTGCCATAGGTGTGACGAAATATCTTTTGTGTGTACAGATCGTCCCTAGGAACGGAGATGGTGTGGCTGCCGAGAGTGGCGTCCCTTTGGCATCGCTACCGTGAGTATACGATGAACAGAAATGCGTAGCACGCACGCACGCACGCACACACACACACCAAACAATGGTGAAACAGCAGAATATTTGCTTTTGTCGACCAGTGTGTTGATATCCGGGTTTTCCGAAAGCCCTATAACGTATATCAAGCACTCATCCACTTTTTCGCCATTGAACGAACTCGTCCACCGTTTCACCCAGCGAGTCACCCACCCATCCAGTTGTTAAGGCACTCTCTCGCCCGTCTAGACTGCTCACCTGCTGACTCACTCACTAACTCATGCACGCAAATCTAATCTGACTATTGCAAACTTGCAAATCAAAGAACTAAAGCGCGCTCGCACGCACACAAGCACCAGGAAACGAGAAAGGTCACACACAACGACACAACAGTTTTATTTATTTATTTATTTACTTGTTTATTTTCAGAACGTGATTCCCGCACTGCTGCAAAGGGCAGTGGCCAGCTGGAGGACGAATGAACGGGGAAAATGCTCCAAATGTTACTTAAGAAGGAAAAAGAGAATGTCACATGACTACATAACCAAGAGCGTTCACTTTGTTGGATTAGTCACATGAGCACATACTTGTTTCAGAGCAAGGTGATAACCGTTGTGCCTTTTGCCTCTCCTGATGAATAAGAACACATCAGGACAAAGCGACGCATTGCAGTCTCTGAAAGAGTAAATTTTTAAAGAGACGCAGGAGAGAGAAATGTAATTATTTTATACAGATGATTCCTGTATGACTTATAAAAAAATTTTCTACCTATCCTTCTTTCTTTTTTCTTTCTTCCTTTTTCTGTTTTCTTTCATTCTTTCTTTCATTCTCTCGGTCTTTTTTCCTTTCTTCCATCCTTCTTTTCTTCCCTTTTTACTTTTCCCTCTTTCTTTCCTCTTGCTGAACTTTTGTCAATGTATTCCCTATTATCTGGTAACAATTAACAATCCGAATTAATCATCTTCGGCTTAATTTAAATTATTAAATACCAAAATGAAACTCGGCTTGTCTGTAGCAGCAGAAGCGTTCGCTGCCCAGTGCGTGGTTTTCTTGAATGGAGCACCAGGTGCTGGTGCCCCGCGCACCGTGAGGGACTCCCACTGTGGCTGAAGACGAAGAAGTAAATGATCTGTGCTGACCTTAATTCTAATTTGGGAATCTTCGCACTATTGCATTTTAGACGAACTCGCGCAACGTGTAGTCTAGACAGAATGAGAAAGTTTTGTAAAACGAACGATTCAAAAAAGAAAAAAAAATTGGAAGAGAAAAAAGAAAAGGTCCAGATGCATACGATGAAAAGTAAAGTTTTGTGATGACATCGTACACTATTAAACGTTACTCCTCTCGGACCTGATGCACATTGCATTTACTATGGGTATTAACTTCAGTGTCTGCTTTAATGTACACAAACTTGTATACGACAAGCATATACACACATATTTATATAAAAACACATGTAAACACGTGCAGCGTATTTTGCGGTAGATCTTCTATGTGCACCGCATCATCCAGCTGCTTGGCTAATTAATATGAATAGCCATCTGTTGAAGTTTCATTAATTATTTATTTGTTATTATTGTTTAGAATAGTATAGTATTCTTCCGTCTCTCTGTTTAATTTATCATCCGCTCAAAGCGACTAGCCGTCCGCATAATATGTGCATCACCTTGATCAGACATGTACAAAATTCGTTAATCGATGACACCATTGCTAAGCTATGCTCAACTCTGTCGTCTGTACTGAGCCGAGGACAAGATTGGAAGGAGTAGGAATGTATCCAGAACCTCGTTTCGGGTTGAGCACGCACAAAACTGTCTATTTCAGAGAGTTTAAGATGAGGTTTTCGTTCGACTTCTTGTTGTTTTGTTGTTGATTTTGTTGTTTATTTTGTTGTTGACTGGGAGAGAAAGGGATACTCACAATCCGCCCTATCGCTACAACAAAGAGATTCAAACGGAGAAAGATCGTACACGAAGTCATATTTCAATGGCTGTTTTCCATTGCTAAAGGACAATCGCTTGCAGTTACAGATCTAGATCAAAGATGTTTTGCTGAAATGTTGATTTAATCAGATCTTCCCAACGCTTTCTTCATGTCCATAACGCAGAACAACGCGCTGTTAAAAGTAAAAGGAGTCCTCGCTAAATCGCGTCGAGAGAAAACCTAAAGCCAAAATAAATGTTTGTTTCCCGTCACCCGACCGAACCTAAGATTTTTCGCCGTCCCAAAGAATTTGTCCCCACGATTGAAAAAAAAAACCAGGCACGCACGTGCGCACACACAGGCACGCGTGCAGGGACGCACGCACACAGAATATAAAATAAAATTTTAAAGCCGACCTACCTACCCTATTGTTGGGCATATGTTACATGAAACACACATTTTGGGGGGCCTAATCTTCGTATTGTGTATCCCGTGGTTTGAAAGTCCTACATGGGATTTCACCGGAATTGCTTGTGAAAGTTGTGCTGTCGTGTAGCATCCCTTGTTACGACAGCCTTCCGCACTCGGAGAGACTTCTCGTACGAGCCCTTCCAGTCTTCAGAATTGTGAAAAGCGCCGTTCGACCTTCGACCTATGTATTTTGCATGCACATGGACGTACGGAAAAGAGAAAAAAAAAACACCCGCACAGTCCACCCTGGTCTTTTGATTAAAAACCAGGCGAAATGTGAGGCTACGGATACAAGAGTGCAGTGGTTTTTTTCCACTGCATGTGGCCGTAGTTGTTGTATATCAAGCAGAATTTAACACGTTCATCTCGCGTACAAATATCTAACTTGACCATGGGTGTAAGGAAAGGTGTTCGTATAGTTTGCTTGCTCACATCAAATTTTCACAAACATCATCGTTTTTAGAACAACGTGGACTTCGCTATCACTTCATTTTCCTCGTAGTTCTGAATCAGTCTGTGTTCTGAGTTTATCTCATCCTCGACTTTTGTAGCAAACTTACATTTCTTTTGGTCAAGCATTTCTTAAAGTTAATCCAGTGCTTTTACGTCTCAATCATCTATCCATCTCCAAACAGTGTATTCCTTAAAAGGACCAGCTCAATCAAAGCATAGTAGCAAACAGTTTTTAATTGATTCCTTGTAACTCCAACAAAGTTACTGGCAGCGCTCAAACATAGCCGTATGCTGACGCGTGTGCCCAAGGGAGCTTACCGTACCCAAACACGTAGCAAAGAGAGGGCCGAAAGAAAGGAACTTGGCAGATCCTCTGCAGATCTGTTTGGGTACGGTAAGCTCCCTTGGGCACACGCGTCTGCATACGGCTATGTTTGAGCGCTGCCAGTACCTTTGTTGGAGTTATCTTTCGATAATTTAAGCGCTCGTTCCTCATTTGTTCTTTATTGATTCCTTGTAGGTAGATTTATTCAAACTCTTCGCAAGGACAAAAGATAAATGCTAATAATTCCAGCCTACATTCCAACAATATATGCATCTGGCATAAGAGGGCGTGACGGAGAAATACTTATTTCACAAGAAATGGAACTGTGGTTAAATCCGTCCTGTACTTAAGCCTGAAACAAAGTTTATTGTTTGGTCGTCATGACAGCAGTAGCTTTGGCTTTTTCCTTAACAATAGGCTCCTTCATTTAATGTCTCATCTTTCGTGACGATATTTTTATGATTAGTCACGCCATCTTTATGATTTAGGTACTATCGATTGCCTGGGTATGATGTAAATGATGAACTTTACCTTCATCAATTCAGAGGATTACAGATTTATTATTTGTACGGGCTAAGAAAAATATAAGGCCGTGAAAAACATCCCAGAAGTTCGCCCAATCTTCTGTGAGTCCCGTGCATGCTTCATCATAAGCACAGAACAATTATGCCTATTCTTACTGGTTCTATTTATTTCATTTTTCTTCCGCAATGTCACTGCTTCTAGCAGAATGATCTCCACCTTGATTAATACCCGGAAGAAGTGCTGCGCATCTCAAGAACAGAAACAGAGTAGAACATTTTCTTTGCTTAAACTACTAACATTTCCTTATAGTCGGGGCTGGTTATGCAATACACCGCTGCAGTGTTAGAAAACTCTTTTGTAGCATATATAAAACGAAAACAGTTCCTTAATAACGCCATTTTTAAAAAGTGAGTATGCTAATCAACAAAGAAAATATATTTCTTTTTTCTGCACCATTTACTGACAACACTACATACAAGCTTATTGACATTTTTCAGGTGAAGAAATCACATGAAAGCCAAAGGTCTTTTTCATACATAACTGTGCTGTCATTACAGCGTGACGTCACCCGGTCTCTCCATTTAGAAAGACACTCTGTGCATGCTGCTTGCCCGTAATGAACTCATGTCGTTACCTACACTTCTACTGCAAAACAAGATTCTAGTCTCCTTAGTGGAAGTCTATAATTATAAACATTATGTTCTAATTGGCCTGTTCTCTGCTACAGCCAGCTTTGTCTGACGAAGAGAGAGTTCGCTTCGGTATTGATATTTCTTGGGTCGCTACAATCTTCTTGCCCCATTTCCCACCCCATTTCCCACCAAATAAAAAAAAACCGTAGTCATGTATGGTCATTGACCTTATCAAACAGACTGTCATCACACGCGCACGCACAACACTCTCTTTATCTATCAGCAAGCCACAACAACTCTCGTTCTCTCTCAACACACATACGCATCCACACAAGGCCGCAATTTCCTAAACGCCTAGGCTGGGTGTTGCCGTCCTGTCACCTGGGACCTGGGACCTGGGTAACGCGGGCTTCAGTCCCACCCAGTCACATTATAGTGATGCCGGGCCAACCGGTCCTAGTCCTGCTGCGTATAGTGTCCGGGGTCTGGCAGAGCAGCTGGATTCCGTGGATATTGATGCGAGATTAATGATAAGAGCATATCGCTCATGATTATCTGCGTGATCCTCAACCCGCCCCTGTTCCTTTCAATTCTAACGTGAGGAAGTTATGTTTTCTCGTAAGGACCAGAGCTGGCTTTCATGAGTGTTTGTGTCTGCTCGCCCGGTCATAAGAGTGGCCGTAAGGCCCATTCGTTATGTGTATTTTACGTGGACCTTTACGTACGAACAGCAGATAAGAACGCTCATGCAAGCCGCCCCCTGGGCCTTTCCTTTATCTTTACATCAGGTCGTTCATCTTACTGCCAATCCGTAGGTAAAACCTATGAGCAGGTTTCCGACTGTTGACAGGGATATTACAAATTATCGCTCAGGCTGATGCAAGGAGGGAAGCAGATAGCAAACACGCCACAACAACCGGTGGACATCACCAAACATGTCCCGGGTGCTTGCCGTTGGGCCAGTCGGGGGCAAACCCATTTGCCGCTGTGACAAAGCGCGCGCCATGGTCGCTGCAGGCCTTTGATCGATGGCGCCGCACGCGCGAGGAACACAACTGTTTGCGCGTGCAAGTCGTTTAACCTGTGTCGGTGAGACGCCACAGTCTCTTTCTGACAAAGCATCTGCCATGAAATGACGTCACATTTGCATTTTTAAAGTGTTATACCAGCCAGCCAAAGCGGAAAGAAAATGGCCCATCAAAATACTAATCAAACCGTCTGGGAAAAAGATATGATTTCATACCTCTCTCTCTCTCTCTCTCTTTCTCTCACTCTGTGTGCGCACTCGCGCGCGCGTGTGTTTGTGTGTTCTTTACAATTTCAGTGAACTCGCCGAGTCGAAATCTGTGCTTCAGATATATATTGTAACAACAATGAGAACCTGGCCAAGCGAGACTTAGACAAGACGTCAACATTTAGGGGCATGACCCCTTCTTCAGGACGACACACGCATCTTGACTGCACTAGCTATTTGTCCTGTATTGACCCCTTTTGTTATTTGTTGTCTGTGTTGTCCTAAATAAGGGGTTATGCAAGTTCTCTTTGTTGCTTATCGTATTCACCCCAAGCAGCAGTCACCTGTTTCTTTTCTCTTTACTCAGATATATTTTAACATGTTTTAACTGTTTCTTTCGACTCGATCGATCATTGTGAGGCTGGCATTTTGTAGGCGCCTTAATGAGTGGCATGAAGGCATTAACTAATCCCAACCACGTAATTCGTCTTTTGTTTTAAAGATTTTGCGCGAATTAAAGTCAAAGCCTCAACACTGCAAAACAGATTCATCGTATTATATTTTGTCCTGACATTCCTAACATTAATTTCATGGCTAGGATATCTTGTGGTCCGTTCTTCAGCATTCTATAGAAAAGAAGGGGTTAACGGAGCCCTTTGTGTCCCTCCCTGGCATACGCTGCATGCTTTTTCTGCTGTTCCAGCTTCTGCTACTGATGTTGTCTTCTGTCTTTCTCCTCCTCTTCTCATAAATACATATATAAATATTACTGGAAGTCAACGCTCAACACACTGGATACAACTAGCAAGGCTAACCCAGACAAAAGGTCGGGACGCAATATACATGGTACATCAAACACGTACTGAACATATTTTGTAGATACTTTACAGAGATGCTCGATAAAAGAACAAAAGAAATCAAAGGGTAGAGAAGAAAGCATAGCTTACTTTGTCACACTACAGGTCACTATAGATCAAGTGTCCCTCAAAGGTCATCCATCTGTGATAGTTCAGGAGATCTTTCTCAGAATTTACGGCGTAGTCATTTTTAATGAGGGGCTTTTGGAAGTCTACACAAATCAATGTCTGTAAGTGGGCAGAAACACGAACAAAACACAGTATAAAGGCGTCAGGAAAATATTCGCTGACTGTGTGTTCAGCAGACAGTCCTCAAACAACAGGTGGGTGTGCCGGATGTTTGCCTAGATTAAAGCTCTCAAATGATGCATGCGATGCATGTACGTGTATCTTTAAACGAAATCGTCGTATATGGATTTTGCTTCCAGTTGTTCGTATAGGGAGTGTCTGCAGTGCGCAGAAAGATGATCCTGATTTAATGCATCACCCACCATGCTGACTGCTGACTGCATAGTCAACTCTTCGCCCAAGCCTGATAGTTTGCCTATGAACCTACACGAGAACCCACTGCATGCTGGCGAAAGTGTAGGCAGAACCGTGCGATGAGATGACAGTTAACGTGGGCATAGTACGAAAAGGAAAAAGAAGAAGAGAAAATGCAGGCAAAAAGTAAAAATGCAAGTGCAAGAAAAACAGGTGACTGCCGCTTGGAGTAAATTCTATCTTAAATTTAAAACAAGGGAACTGGACCAAGCTAAGACATGACAAAGACAAAGACAATCTACATGTTTCGGGGCACTACCCCTTCATCAGGACGACACAAGAACGACGAAAAAACGACAACAACGAAAACAGAAGAAAAAGACTTAGCTTCAGTAGATGTGGCGCATAGGCTGGACAGCAGGAAAATGACTAAGGGACAGCGAGTAAACAGGGTTAAAAAGAGGGGCAGCCAATCGCCAGGTGGGTAGGGAAGGGTAG
>SMGT01001902.1:790385-822000 GCA_004794575.1 Lanistes nyassanus | reverse complement strand
AGGCAGAAAAAATGAAAGGGTGACAGACAAGCAGGTCAGCAGACACGCAAGGTGGAAGGCAGACAAGCCGGCAGACAAGCGAACACAGTTGCTGATATATATTTAACGAGCCTGCCGATAAGTGTAGACTAAAAGTATCCCTGGGGCATAAGTCAATGCAATTCCATCACCATGAGCATAAAATTTCCGCGGTATCTTCAGCAACCGGAAACTCATCGACCTCGTTATCGTGGGACGCAGAGCAGTGACGACGGGACAAACACCTGCTGGGCGCTGACTGTGACAGCCACAGGACTGTCCTAACTTCCTATGGTGCCTTGCACTGCCGTTCTTATCTGTCCTTGCCGTCACAAGAAGTGTCGTAAAGCCCATTCGTCCTGTATATTTTATATGCAGTTTTACGTATGGACAGAAGATACGAGCGCTCATGCAAGTCACCCATGGAACGACAAGACATTGTCAACGGCTCCTGGTCTTTGTCACCAGTTCTTCATAAAATCCTACCGGCTATACATTTCTGGGTCAAATGTGTCGCTCAAATCACTCGAATGACGAAGATGGGAATTCTGCGTACGCAAGAGTTTAGAATGAAACACAGGATGTCTAATCTAGTCAAAGAGCATTTAGTGCACTATCAGGTTTCAGGTCTATTTATTCTTCAGTCACAAGGGGTATTAGAAAACAAATGCACAAATACAGTCCACACCTTCAGAGGCGAAACATTCGTCTGGCTGATAAAACATAAAATAAATAAAACATCTCACATAATAAAATAAACATTCTACTCCTTTGTACTCATATTTAAAGTGTCTTAATATCAGATTTTAATTTGAAGGTGCCGACAATCTGTAGATAGGACAGCTAGGGAAAAGTCAATCTATTTCAAGAACACAACCTGACCCATGTCATTCTAAAGACCGTTGTAAGTTTGAAAGGTGTCTTTCGGTCTGTCAGCGCCAGGAGGCACCGTGATATTTTTAGTAAGCTGCAATAGCAGGTCACATTGTTACCATCAGTAGCAACCTCAGCTTCCAGATGTCACGTTTGATGTGTCGTTTACATTAGCAGACATGCAAGCGGTAAAAAACCGTTGTCAGTGCCTCACTGTGTTTGATAACCAGTTGTTTGTATGTAGACAAATCTTTTTAAACTAAGAACTTGCGTTACTTTTTTGTGTTATGCATCAACTAGCACAATCGCTAATCTTCCTGGACTCTGCAGAAAGTCGTAGGACTGGGGAGTGGTATCGCCTGTTTATATGTAAAGGTGAACGTAAAATACAAAAGGTGAACGGAACATACAATTTCTTTCGTGACCGAATGTGCAGACGAACACTCCTGTAACACAGCCTGTCCATTTTGCTCTCTCTGTCGTCTGCCATAGGGCTGGGACGTTCGTATTACGATATTTCAAGTCCAAGTTTCTTTATTCTTTTACCCTCAGTGGGTATTCAGAAAAAAACTCAAAGAACACATGTCAATCGTAGTTCACCTGACATTAGAATATACATATATTGATATAAATAAACTCAGTGATTAATATACACACAAATAACACGCCCAATCACTCACGCAGATGTACGTACACGCAAAAACGTAGGTACCTATTCATCTATTCATTTATGCACTCTACTAAGAAGTATTTTAACAAAATTCACTACCTTGGTCAATACACTTTTGCTTTTACAAGAAAAGAGTTTATAGAGTTTACATGTATTTGGCTGGCTCAAGTAGTATGGTGTCAGTGCGGTGCCTTGTTCAGCTGTAAATTTGTCGCATAAGAAAATATAATGGAACTCATTACATATGTCTTTTCTGTCACATAGCGTACATAATCGTTCATGCCTAGGGATGTCTTCATGTCTGAGTTTGTTAACAGGGAAGTTTTTATCTAATGTCGAGAATTTTAATAGCAGGCGGCAATGAGAAGGTGGTAACACTCTGAGATAGGGTTCGGGCTTAAATGATGTTTTGAGTATTCTGTAGTTTGTGTATACCTGTTTTATGTTTAGTTCCTCGAACCAGTGTTGAATATATTGATCTTGTAAGCATCTGTCTACTTTGTTCTTGAACTATTTATCTGTTACGTTTAAACTATTCTGGTTTAACCATAAGACATTCAGTCCCAGTTCTTGCAGTAATGATTTAACCGAGTGAATAAAATTTGAGTGAAGCATCCCTTGTTTATACAAGTTAAGTAACATTCTATATACAGAACTTGAAAATTTACCGTAATTATTTCCACTGATGAATTTAAAGCAAAAAAAGCATTCTGCTCTTGATATGGATGCCAACAGGAAGGCGTCCGCATTCTCCAAATACCATGTATGATGGAGTTGATTTCTTTAGTTTGAATAACATCTTATAGAATCTTACTTGTAGTTTTGTACATAGGTCAGTAACATATGGTGCCCAAACCTCACAACCAAAGGTGAGGATGGGTAGTACCGTTCTATCGAAAAGCTCTGTTTGTAAGTCTAGAAGTAAATGTAACTTATTATACCTATTTAGTAATGCAAACATGGCTCTAGAAGCTTAGAATAAAATAAAAGCTTTGTCTGAATTTTCGAAGAAAAAATACTTCGAACGAAGAAATACTAGTATTTCGTTACAATAACTTTGACATACACGAAAAAAAAACTATCTAGAAGTACGCTATGTTACTGTGCTTTTGAGTTAAGTCTTCCAAGCTTTAAAGTATAAAATGGACTGAAATAACCGAATTTGAAATTCGATTTCTTTGCTGGCGAATATGGCAAAGAGTCGCTTGCGTCGTCAATGTGTGTGTGTGTGTGAATTTCTACTTTTTGGCTATATTTAACACGCTTGTCGCTTCTCAGTATCGATTAGAAAACGATAAAGAACACGTAATATGGAGGGAAAATCTCGCAAAAGGCGCCCCGACTACCAAAGTGGCGAGCCATCTCTACAGTCCACAAGACTCAACCTGGCAAAAGCAAGAAAACAGTTCCCTTGACGTCACACTTCCAAATTCGCGGCGCCCGCGAGACCAGATAAGCCAAAGGTGTCAAAAATATTTGCTGCGATGACAGGACCTTCTCCCCGCTGAGGTGTCTGTTTATTCGGTGTTGTATGTAGGATGAGAAATGCATGCGAGGTAATTATGACAGGCAAAATGTCATCATTCTAAAAACGGTTCCCGGGTCGTCTGGCTGCCGAGGGTCTATAGATCTTGTCGAGAGTTTATAGATCCGAGTTCGTCGAACTGCAGGAGACTAATGGTTTCCAAGACTTCTCGACAAAAAGACCCGGTTCACCGAGAAGGAGTTCAAAATACTCCGGGAAAGGATCTATACGACTTCTCCTCCTTCCCCATACCCTTTGACTTTCACCCGATCCCGCTGATCCTTTCCGTCAAAGGCAAAACTCCCCCAAACCCAAATCTATAAACGGAACTGTAACTAGGACAAAATTGTAGCCATTTCTGAACGGAATTCGGTTGTCTTTCTGGCGTTAGTCTTTAGAATGTGCTTTGAGAGAAGTTTTTCGACAAAAGGAACATAGAATGGAAGCAAACCATCGAAATTTCGTATAGCACACTTACAAGATAGCCCTGTCACAGCGGTTCGCATCATGATTCCAGCCGCGTAAGGAAAGACTTTTTGGTGTCCTGTGCCCTGCAGACTGTGGCCCCGTGGCTTGAAAGACCTGCTATGGCTTGTTAACCATGCAAAAGCCGACTCTACATAAAATAGCTCAATATTGATAGGATCCCAAGAGACATAAAGGAGAGTGGTAGAGATACAGTAGATCTGAATTTTGTTTGGCAGAAACTTGGGTTCGAAC
This sequence comes from Lanistes nyassanus, assembly GCA_004794575.1. Lineage (NCBI taxonomy): Eukaryota > Metazoa > Mollusca > Gastropoda > Architaenioglossa > Ampullariidae > Lanistes > Lanistes nyassanus. Next base: position 818,194 of record SMGT01001902.1, on the reverse strand, counting down.
AGACCAGAAATGACAGCGTAGTTTCTCCAATCTATACACTCCCTTCCATTCTTCGAATTCCCGTTTTCCATTCTTTGCCCCCTTTTTCCCAGCGTTATTTTCAATAGCTATTTCTGTACAGAATTTGCGAAAGATCACACTAACGTTTCCCTTCTCTCGGGTAACTGAGGTTACAAAGTGGGGCAGAGCAACGAATTTTTTTAATAAAAAAAAACGAGGTCTCTAGTGGTGCTGGTGATGATGGTGGTGCGAAGTAATGAGCCCTGCAGATTGCATTGGAGTTTCTCTGCGTTGATTTCCAAACAATGCAAAGTAAAAGAACATTAGCATTGAGTGGCAATAGAAGTAGAATAAGGAAGCAGAAGAAGAAAAAAAGGAAAACGATCACAAAAGACAGAAGAAGGTAGTGAAAGGAAGAAGAAGAAGAAGACAGGAATAGAAAAAGTAACGATAATAAGTGTAGTACTCTGGCTGTAGAGCTGCTTGCATGAGCGTTCTCAGCCCCTGTTGATATGAAAATACACAGGACAAACGGGCCTCAACACCCTCTTATGACCGGAATAGTGGCCAGGGAGGGCTTGTATGAGCGTTCATAGCTGCTTTTACAGTCTTAAGAGTGTTCGTAAGGTCTATTCCAACTGTATATTTACGTTACGTATGAACAGGGGATAAGAATGCTCATGCACGCCAGTGTGTTGTTTACTGTTATTGTTGTTGTTGTTGATCTTGTTGTAGAAGGAGCACATGTACAAGAAACAAACTCGTTTCACCACCACCGCTACCACCACCACCAACTGTTGTACAAACACAGCCGGGTGTAGTGAGATGTCAATAAATATCTCTATAAAGAAACGCGAGAAAGAGCGCAATCATCAATGAACCATCAGGATTCAAGGACAGAAACTACCAGAAAAAATGTCCTTCAGTGTTCCTGACAATCCTAGTTCGGTTTTTGCACAGTTTATTAAAATCCCTAGCAATTTTGTTTTATTTTTAATTCTGGTCAACTGCAGAGAGTGACCTAAAGCAGAGTTTACTTTCTATCATTCTGTCGAGATTTTATTTCTCATTCAGCCGTCTTTGGGATGCTGCTGTGCAAATATTTCCAAAAATGGAACTGTAGCGGCCGCCAGTCTGTCTGACCTTCCAGTTATTTCCTAATCGGCAGGCCTACATACGACAACTTATCATGCAACTCTGACGTGAGGAAAATGTCATCGTAATTAGATGCAAAACTTTTCATTGGGGTTGTTGCTAAGATACCACGGAGAGCGTGATGATTTTTTAATGTCTGGGAAATCTGGAATTTGTGCAAGTCACACCCCGGCTGCCGTCCCCTCCATTTCCCCACCCCACCCCCTATATGCACAAAAAGTGGGGGGAAGGGAACTAGAATGCATAATAGAACATCTAATACGTCTTTCTTTGTGTAAACAAGGAGCCCAATGTTAGACTGAATCAGATCAAACGAGCTGTGGAGAAAGAATTTGAACTTGAAACCAATATTTTGATTCATTTCAGCCGAAACCCAGACGAACTATTGCCCTCGCCAGCATTGCTCTCATCCCCATGAGCACGAGTGTCGTCTGCGCCCAAACTTCTTCCGTCCGCTGTCTTCCCGCTTCGTTTCTTTCAGTCCGACTGTATCAGGACGGCCTAACATCTTCTGTCGATCGACAGGAAGGAGGAAGCAAAACGCTTCCTTGTCCCACAATCCCCGCACACACTCTTCCTGCGCCGTGAACGACACTTACTACTTCTCATATCTTATGGCAACAGGTTTGACATTTTCGGCAAACTAAACTCGCCCGGCTTGTCGATACTGTTAATGCGCGTCAGACAGTTTCTTTGCTTTTCGGGAGAATATTACCGGACGCCACTTCATTTGCGAGTCCGTATATGTCACTAAGTGCGAATGAGCGTATGTGTGCCTGTCTGTGTGGGCTTGCAAAACAGAATATGCAGTGAGCGCCCTCTGATTTATGTACTTCGTCTGTTATAGAAATGTCACCACATACTATCGATAAAAACAAGTCAAAAACCATTCCATTTCTTTTTATTCACAATAAAACTAACAGCGCTTTCAGTTTAGAGTTCTTGCTCCCAGCTTTGGAGAAATCGACCAGCATACATATGAAATGACCTGTAATCAGAAAAACGGCCTTCTCTAAGTGCCTTCTTTTTCTGTTATCGTCTGACCCTTTATATTTTTTATTCGATGAGTCGTCAGACAGCTGCTGCTGTCACGTTTTTTTTCCTACTCTGCTGAATGTTTGTTCTGTACTCCTGACACTGAATAACCGTTGAATGGGTCTGTTAACTTGTGAAATATTTCCTATTTCAAACGGAACGTGGATGTGGCGTTCGCTATGAACACCGTGAAGGCATCAAAATGAGGCAGCAAAGTTCAAGAAGACAGAAGTCCGTTGTGCTACAGGCAATGACAGTAGCTTTCGCTGTTAGCTGGCGGCAAAATCACTGCATCTCCTCGGAAGCGCCTTGCCGACGCCCTGTGCAAGTGAAAATATTGTAAACAATAACATTTGGCCTAGTATACAACAAAGTATTCAGACTTTTTGTTTGGGATTAGCAGGTAAAAAAAAATATAGAAGCATGGGCGGATAGGAAAGGAGAAAATAGAGAGAAAGAGAGGAGGAGGAAGAGAAAAGCTGCATTTGCAATAGTTTGCTTTTTACCAGAAGACATGCGTAAGACGTGCACGTGCTACAGAGATTTCGTCGAATTTTTTTTTTTACATAAGACATACTGCTATGTTTATCGTTGTTAAATATTGTGTCACCATGAGATGAAGTACAACTCTTCAATATAGAGCTCAATAGGCGCTTGATCGTTCGCCACAGGTAGTAGGAATTAATTGCCTTCCTTTTTACTTTGAGACATCACTTAACGTGTCTATATAAGGGTCACTCTTTTACGCATTAATAAATGTTTAAATCTCTCCACCCCCACCTCAACCTTCTCCCCCCTACACCCCTCCCCACAAAAAATAAAACTTAAACTCTATAATATCCCACGAACAGTTTCTGTAACATGTTTGTGATTGCTGTACTTTTAGAGATTGCCAGTCATGTAATGATACAGTAAGAAAGTACACTTATCCATCCATTCAGTTAAACCGACTGAAAGACGGCGAAAAACGTGTGAGCGGTGAGACAAGCACAGATCTCCATTCAAAAAGCAGTTACCGTCCATTGTCTGCGTGGTGTCAACTGCACTTTTATGCAGAGCCGTTGCTAGATGAAGGTTTCCGAAGTCGCTTTTTGGCGCTTGCTGGTAGCTGCAGAAAATGTGATCGATGGATCTTATCAGTACGGAAAATATCATCAATATTTACAGATCACAAACAAAGGACGGCCCTTCTCCAAGCTAATATTTGATTTAGAACTGGATATAAGACATTTAATTCTATATTTCTGAGCTCACTTGAGCAAGCTGGCTTAAAATCTTTGAATATAAACCCGTTTGTGTATTTTGTAATTTCGTTGAGTTTTTTTAATGTAATTACATGTACAGCGACTGGCAAGTATTTCTGTTGTTCCTCCGTGTTCAGAGCCTGAAGTTCAGACGAATTTTTGACCTACTTGGCAGAACTTAGTCAACATGGCCAAGATGCACATTCGTCAGGCCAAAGAGAGAGAGAGAGAGAGATTTTATAGTGCTTTAGAAGTTATAAACAATAAATCAGTATGATGGGAAGTTTTGATCAGAAATTCCCAAACGTTAATTAGAGAAGTCCTGACGGTGACAGAAAAAATTAATTGCATGCAGTGAGTGGTACATACGCTCGCACGTTCTGCAGGTCTTGAGCGCGTTTTCCAAATGACAAGGGCATGCGATCCAGCAAAGCACGGCGCTCCAGACTCTGCCTGTCCCCAGCCACCTGGTTCCTTGACCGCTGCTCCCAGGTTCTTCTGCCAAAGCTGAGGGGCATGCGGTCCAGCAAACCTGCCGGACGCTTGGCTACCTGAACCCGGCTGTGACCGCAGCATCTCGCCCACATGTCATACAGGACTGAGCTAAGGTCTGTTTGGGTGGCTGCGGCGGAATCCTCGATTTTGCCGGTCGTCTGCTGCTTCAGATTCCCCAGCAAGTCAAGCGGGGCGTGCAGCTTCCTGTCGCTCGGTGAATCGGAGATCAGTTCTGTTTCGTCCAGCAGGCTTCCGGCCCTGTCCTCCTTCATCTCCTCGTCCCCTGCCGCCTTCTCTTCAGCAGCAGCAGGGGCGGCCCAAGGAACGCTGGATGGCCAAGAGCTGCGTTTGCCGAAGCTGAGCGGCATGCGGTCTAAACGGGCTAACCGCTTGTCCAGATCTGCCGGAAACCGGTTCTGCCCGGCCGGCAGCGGCCCGCGCTTGGGGGACGCGAATGCCTCGCTGTTGGTCAAGGACATCTGGTCGAAGCCTTCGCTCCCGCCGGGGCCTGCAATGTCGTAGGGAAAGCTTGGAAAGATTTCGGAATTCTTCTCGGTTAAGCTAAATGGCAAGTGATTAAACTTGGCGAGCCATTTGCTGCCCGTCTCTCTGGCGGCGAAAGCGCTGGTTTCTTCCGACATGGCGTGCAGGGGATCTCTCTTGCCGAAATTCAACGGCATGCGATCGAGGCGCGAAGGAGCTCTTTTCCAGCTGGCATCTTGGTTATTCAAGAATGAGAAAGCCCCACAGCAAGAAGAGATTAGGACACAGACTGAAGCTGTGAAGTAGTTGTTTCTCATCGTGCTGAAACATGCAGGTAAACATAAATTTTCCATGAATATAAATTTTTTAAAAATCTTATTACACTTTCAAGTCAAAATAAAATACCCAGAACTTGTAACAACACAGGTTCAGTTTCATTTTGATGGAAAGGTGAACCAAACGTCACAGTGTGTGCAGCCGCAAATGTGTGTCTGATTAACGGTCTGGAATTGGCATAACGTATCGTTCCATGCATCTCTCAAGCTTTCCGCACGGATTACGACCAAAGCCTTTGCTATTTCTGTTTAATTCCAATGTATCTTCACATAAAAATTAGAGAATCACATTAAGGTAATGGAACAAAGTGAAATAACTCTAAGACAAACAACACGACCTGAGAAAATGTGTATAAATCCGACGCACTTCTTGAGCTCAGCCGAGTAATTATGGGTGCTGATCTTTCCCTTGTTCTCCGGCTTCCCTGTACGTTCAATGACGCTGTTTGTAAAGCTAACATTTACATAACTACTAGTTGTGAAGCTGCATGACTGTTAGTTGTGAGGTTGAGTAACTGTTAGTTGTGAATAGCATTACTGTTATTGAAATTGCATAATTGGCAGACAAGACATTCCACATTTGTTAGATGTAATGCTGCTTAAAGGCTAGTTGTGACTAGCATAACCATTAGTTGTGACCTTGCATAACTTTTAGTTTCGTCCTCGCATAATCTTAGCTGTGAGGGGCTTCCGCCTCCGTTCCTCTACTTTAAAAAAAAACAATAACCAGCCTTCAAGGATTATCAGCAGTTCTTTTCTATTGGAACTTTCCTCTGACGCAAGGTTTTGAAAACAGCAGCAAGATTTTCTGGAGGCATGCACTAAAGTTGATCGAGTGTTCCCACAACTTTCTCTTTTTTTTAAATAAAGTTCGAATCTGATGTTTACTCGCTGGTGCTGCATTCGTGACATGGCGACAGACAACCGAGTTCAGGGACTGCGTGGGATGTGGTCTAGAACGCAATCTTATTTATGCGTTCTCTCTCTCTTTATCTCCCTCGCTCCCCTGCACCAGACTGCCGATAAGATCGCCAAACATGCTCTGACACTTGTTGGAGAGGTCTCAGCTAGTGCAGCTAGCAGTCAGGTGTTTACTTAAGGACCTCGGACGCGCGCCAACACACGTTAGCTCATCTTTAAGCCCCTACAAACTTTTTAACTCATGTGCGACAATTCGTTGAAGAGGAGCTGTTTGATCTGGAAGTCGGCTTGCCTATGCCTAGCCGAGGACAATCTCAGAATTTTAGTGCTGCTTTTTTGAAAAGAGAATAAAACAGATCCGAATTAAAATGAAATGGTGTTTTAATATAAAATAAGACTTGAGGTACACGTCAGGTTCATCGTTTAATAAAAAGTGGATGAGAATACGCAATGTGGCTGATTACCAATTGTAAGGTTTCCGTAATACTGTGGAGAAAAACACGTTAATAAAATTATGCACATTTCAAAGAAAGAAGTGTCAAAAGGTAATCAAATCTCCTTGCAGCCATAAAGAATAAGAAGAAGGAAAAGGTGCAGAAATGGATATTGCAGTCGTTTTGAATACTACTTTAAATAAAAAAACGATTCTCGATATGAGTGTACAAAAATAGCCTTTACTGGAAAAGATGGAGAATTTGAATGTGCTAATAGTACCATTTAAAATTGCTCTATTACAATTAACTAGACTCCCTTCAATCGTGAAATTAAAAATATAGCTAGTTTTCTTCTTTTCTATATCACCTAACTGTAAACTCCACGTTTTCCTTCTTCGGCATGTATGATAGATGGAAAAGATATACAAAAATTCCTCTAAATTATCTTTCCTTCCCTAACTTGTTCTAACAGAAATATTTCCTTCTAGCTTCATTATGACGATAACCGTCGGTAAAAGCATAGGGCGAAGACTCGACACTGGGAGCTAATGTGTGTTTACATAAAGACGAGATGTGCACACTATATGTCGGGAAGTGCGACCAATTACATATCTCTCTTTTCATCTCTCTTGTGTGTAGCTGAAGGCAGTCAACCCAGGAATATAGAGATGCTTATTTCTCGAGGCCTTGTGACGATAAGAGTCAGACGGCTCATGGCTGGTGTTTCATCTCCAACCGCTGTCCCTCATTCATCACTTCCACTCCGAATTCTTCGGTTCATCTGTTCCTTGGCGAGCGCCATACAGGCAGAAAGCGCAACAGGTTGCACCAAAAGAGTGTCAAGCACTTAAATATCAGTCAATATCACTTTGTGGTAAGTGCCGCACGAGAGGGAAGGAGTAAAATGAATTATTTGCAGACGACGCCCAGGAGATGAACAAGGAGCAGAAGGGACCGTGGAAGGTGTCCCTGTGCGTGTTGGTCATATTTTGTGTGTTAGCTGGTGCGCGCTCGCTGTCTCGCGCGTGCTGTTCTCCGTATACACATATTTAGAGAGAGTGCGTGTTCACTGGCCGACAGAATGTCAGTATATCTGCATATATGCACACACATACACACACACATAAATATATATATGTGGCAATGCAGTGTTATAATGCCTCTCAATGCATGCATATCTCCAGTCGTATCCCTACCTCCTTGAAATGTTTTAGTAATATTCCTTTCCATCTCTCTTGTTCCTCTACCCTCTTCTTTCTCGTTCCGTTTTCTCCACATCTCCCCCAATATGTTCTCTTTACTGTTTTGTCTTTACTGTCTGTCCCTGCATCAGGGTAATATACTATCAGTGAGGATCTGTGTGTAGGAGATTTTCTGCTGACGTCATCCTAACACGCCTCCCTATCGACAGTATCTGTTCACTTTGCCACGTCTTGCGTAATCGATTCCAAAGTCCACAGAAATGAGTATAATGGTAACTCACAAAACTGACACGAAGTCCACGTATTTCCGTCACCTTTGCTCTGAGAAGTTCGACTGTACCGAGAACTGGTCCAGTAACATTTGCAGGAACACTGCATACCGTAGCCTACATCTCACGGGGTTGGTAGACTGGTTCGTGAGCTTCGTCGATATGCTAACGTCTTGAAAAAACTGTTCCTCATTCTTCCGCCAGTCACGAAGGACGTAATGGATTTGGATAGCAAGTATCAACCACTTGTCTCTCCAAAGTATTGGGATCCGTTTTGTACTCATCAATTTACTTGGCCAAAACTGCTGCACGAACTGTTTTCATCTTGAGTTTGTCAATCGTTAAAGGTAGCTCGTACGTGAACCTGTCATTGTACGTAGGTAATTTATTGTTTTTAGAGAGACAGCGCTTCCACTTCCCAGTGATTTCGCACTATATGGGAGCACGGCCCGGTCCATCACTAATCTTTACTCTAAAACAACCCCAAGCCGACAGGTGCAAAATGGAGAGTGAGGCGAAGAACCTGACTGTTCATGGAGATGACCATGCAGTTTAACTGCAGGATATAATGTTTGACCACACCTGGACTAGAACCAGTAACCTTCCACGCTCTAGTCCCCAGCTGTATCTGCAGAGCTGTCAATTTCGAAGGCTGCGGGCTCCAGTCCAGCAGTGGCCAAATGTCACATCCCGGAGTTAAAGAAACTGCCGCTCTGCACTGGCCATCGTCCTGCATGCAATCGTCAATCTGGCAGTTCTTTTAGCAAATAGCTTTGTAATCGGATCTTATCCTCCCACCCACAGTGCGACATCACCGCGAGGCGGAAGCACTGCTCCTCTAAAATAACCAACTAGGCAGCTTAGGCTTTCCTTGCAACTTTTGCCTCGTGTGAAACGACCTTTAGAGAAAGAGAAGTGGTTTTATCGTTGTCACACGTCAGTAGGCAGAGACTGGTACAAGAGTTTTGTGGTAGCAACGTGTGTTCTATGTCAACACCCCTTATGTGTTAATAGGCAGGAAGATTTTTAAAGCGATGTTACGTGTATTCATTCTTTTATATAAAACCAGTTTACGTTTATTTCTTACATGGGTTGGTTGGTTGGTTGGTTGGTTGGTTGGTTGGTTGGTTGGTTGGTTGGTTGGTTGGTTGGTTGGTTGGTTGGTTGGTTGGTTGGTTGGTTGGTTGGTTGGTTAACGTCCGAAACACGGTGTTACTTTAGACACAATAACGTGCTGCCACACTAGGACTACTGTCACAACACAGGCTTCAGTCCCACCCAGTCACGTTATACTGACACCGGGCCAACCAGTCCTAGTACTAATCCCTATGGTGTCAGGGGGTCGGATGGATGGATGGATGGATGGATGGATGGATGGATGGATGGATCGATGGATCGATGGATCGATGGATCAATGGGTGATATAGGAGGGGGAATAAAAATACATTTTCCAGCTTTTTTATCAGTAAGGAGGCAGAAACAGTTTGTAAAATGACATATGTCATATACACGACAAGTTGTCAGACAATGAAATGATTCGAAGTTCTGTGTTCTTTATGTAAGAGGTAAGATTGTAGAAACAGGCTTGGTGTATTGCTTGGGGAAAAACATAATCGGACGATCGAATAAGTAAACAAAAAGATTATTGTAAAGCTTCGGTGAACACGACGTCCAGCCTGGGATGTTCTGGATTCAGTGAGAATTAATTTCTTTGTACAGTAACTACCAGATGCGACCTTCAAGCTGTTTTATTTTGGTTTGCCAGTTCAAAGGACTTGAAAAATAAGTCTTTATGGCTGGTCATTATATCGTTTCTTATAGTTGTTGTTTCTAAAAGAAAATGAGGGTGAGTTATTCTATATTTTCAGTGTTGCGACGAAAACCATTTATGTTATAGCCACTGTCCTTGAAAATAAAACCCACCGAGGCAAATATCTTAGGGCTCGCCAGTCCTGGTGGATTTTTCTTTTCTCTCGGAAAACACTTCACGTATGCTTGCTGAGGTTTGAAGAGAGTATCAATGGGGAATCCTCACCATTTTTGGATGGGTGTGATGGAGGCAAGGGCAGCTAAGCTTTGGTATAAAAATGTGACTACTCATTTTACTGAATACATGATTACTCTGGAGATGACGACAACATTGTTTTACATAATTAGTTCCAAGCACTTTTTCACGGGATGGAGGGGGAGGTGAGTGTTACTTTAGAGAACTTTTAACAATTTTGAAGTTCGTCTTATTCTTATGACTGTCTTAATACTGTGTTAATCTGGCTTGCATGCTTGCTTAACCCACATTAAAAAAAACCTCATCCATAATTCATCCTCTGCCTTCCTGTCCCTTTCCTAAGTTGTAACGTCGTCAGACAGCACCCACATTCACACTGTGATTAAATTAAAATAAAAAACTTCATACGTATGAAAAGTAGATTTGCTGTACGTGTAAGACATAATCTTACGATGTTGTGATTGCGGAAGCATAAACGGTCTTCTCAGCCATGGCAATTAAAATAATTAAATAAAGCCTACATCAAACGCCGAATAAGATTATAGAAAACATGGTTTTAGCCTTTAAAATCCAGGGCTGGCTTGCATGAGCATTCTTATCTCCTGCTCATACGTATAGGTGGACGTAAAATACACAGGGCGAATGGGAATTACGACCACTCTTATGTCCGGAAGTGGAGATCAGAATCCTCATGCAAGCCAGCCCTCGTGTGTTGAATGGGGTATGGGACAAGAGGCGGAATCAACATCTATAAGGACTAGACAACAAGCCAAAGACTTTAACGGTCATTGTCTGGGACTGGACAGTTCATTTTTTTAAAGGAGAGTAAACTTGTTTTTCTGTCTTTCTTTCTTTCCTTCTTTTTGCAAAGGTCACAATTTCTACAAAAATGCTGGCTGGAGAGTTTTAAATTATGATCTGATGTTTCAGTGACACCCACAGACACACGCGCGCACAACGTGCCTTTTTTATTTTCATTTTCGCTAGCAAGCTGTTGCTGAAGAAAATGAATTGTGTAAATTTGCATGTAATTCGCTATAACCTAGTTACAAGCCTAAAGTAATAAGACCAATCTGTACCAGTCTGTTCACTGTTATTTGTCATGTAAAGTTCCATATAAGCTTTCATAAAGCACTTTGTATACCAGCAAAAGAGCCAGAGGCTTCAGTACATCTTTTTCATAATTTATCTATGTCACATGACAAATAACCGGCCCGGTGTGTCTTTTAACAGGCAGAAGTTTGGTGATGAAATTCCAGCTTCAAATACCAGACTTTGGTGTTGGAAATTTCTGGCGATACTCATAACTCATAATTTATAAGAAGGGAAGAGATTATTTATGACACCCTGCGCATGGTGTTGCAAAGCAGCTGATCTGCCCGAGTCTTCATTGCCTTCAGACTTTGTTGTTCAGCAATATCCCAGGGTGCGTTAAAGGGAGAATCAGGCAACAGATTAGATGAACCGCAATAAAATATACCGGACACGCCATGACGGTCTGTAAACCACTGGCTACTAAGGTCTGGAAATGTGGGGCATGTTTGCCCACAAACTTTAGTACAGCTAATGAGAACGGCTGAGCGCCACAAGAATAAAAACCAACACACCGTCACACCCTCACAGAAACATTCATTACTTCTGTATTCCAGTGGGGTGGGTTTAAAAAAATCTTCTAACGTCCACAGTCCAAAGATTTTTTTCTTTTCAAACTTCAGATCATCGAAACACCTCAGAAAGATTGTGCTCAGTCCGAGCCACAGCACCTCGATGACTTTTTTTTTTTGCATGACATTATCCTGGGTAACTTTGTTCTCTGCACTTTGTCCTGCTCATCAATGAAGATAAAAAAAAAGAAAAGAAAAAGGCGTAAAGCCAATTTAGTATCGGGGTGAGCAGCAGACGCACAATATAAAAAATAAAGAAGACAGTGCCCTTGCTAGTGGCAGCACTGATTCCACAGAGGGAACCCGCCCTCCAACAATAAAGAAAGAAAGAAAGAAAGAAAGAAAGAAAGAAAGAAAGAAAGAAAGAAAGAAAGAAAGAAAGAAAGCCCGATAGACTGACGGGCGACCGAACGAACGAACAGACAGGCCGACGCAGACAGAATAACGGAGGGACGGACAAAGTTTGGAAGCAACAAATATCACAATAAAATTTCTCAATTAAACTAGCTTCAGAACTTAAACCCCTCAATAATATTATTTATTTCTCAAACCAGAAGCTTAGGCTAGACTGCACTAGCGTATTTATTTACTCTTCGCCACATAAAGCGACAGTGTCATTCGGCTTGTGTATTTTACGAGTATTACTGATAGTTTACTGCGTGTACCTGACGTGACTGTTTGTTTACTATACGTAGTTTACGTGAATGTTTACAAACGGAATTCCATGGCAGACCATCACAGGTCGGTCTCAAACTGTTGTTTTTTGGGGTTTTTTTTTACTGTCTTCCGCCGTGTGGGTGTCCGTTTAGACTATGGCCTTCTATTCCATTGTAGCGTTTACTAAATGATGTCTCCATATTTTTCGTTCTTGATGAAATGTGTTAATACGTACTGAGCAGTTTTATTGTATGAAGTCTTTTCCTTCATAATATTTTGTTTTTTCTTTCTCAATTTGATCCCCTCGGCCATCGTTCATTACGCTGTTCTGTGGAGTGGACAACAGCTGTCTCCATATGCACATCATGCAGCGTTTTTTCCCCTTCTTCTTCAAAAATGTGAGATATTTCTCAAAAGTTCAAGGTCCTGAGGTTACTGACTTTAAAAATTTCCTTTGAAATGATGTTTCTACCGTATGGATGTTAGTCCTCTTTCACATCCATCTTTTGACTCGTCCCGGAAGGGTCAACCTTCTGTGTCACTAAGCAGCAGATAAATCATTTCATGGCATGTTAGCGACATCTGATCATTCTGTCGAAAGGCGACCTCACAACCCGGGGACCTTGCTCTTAACTCGCTGTAGGCTTGATAAATATGGCATTTCTAACAGGGTTTATGAAACTCCACATGGGACATACGAAGAATGTAACTCATAGAACCGAGGAGAATACAAGGAAGGAAAGAAAAGAAGAAGGAAAGGAAGAAGTAGATTTAGTTAAAAAGATGGAGAAAAGAAGATTAATTGGAGGTGCGGCCAGAGAAAGAAAAGTGAAAATACAAAATTTAGTTTTTTAAGATTAGAAAAAAGGAAAGAGAATTGGAGGTGCACATAGTGAAAGACATTGACGAACGAAAGAACGAAAGAAAGAAAGAAAGAAAGAAAGAAAGAAAGAAAGAAAGAATGGTCACCCCGCATTAATTACGAATCACCTTACCTGATCCTCGGTGAATTTGATCTGCGCCTACCTCGAAGCTGCCCGACCAATTAAGCCGTGCGAGAAAGCCTGCGGGCAGCGAGGGCTGGCACCCCACCAAGCGGGAGTTGGCCTACTGAGAGACGACGCCAGCGAGAACAGGCACAGCGGCGGACCAGGTAGAGAGGGCTAGGAGTCTGGGTGTGGCATCAGGTGGAGCCAATCTGAAGCAACGTTCGAGGTGACTTAGGGAGACCGGAGGGTGGGGGGTCCGGTGTTCGAACGCCGTCGAGGGGATTGTGGCGCTTGGTTGACGACAGGCGCCCCTGCAAGCGGCAGATGTCGTGCCCGCCACAGACTGAGCGCCCGTCTTTGTTGGGTAGGAGACAGTCATACGCGGCTGGGGGTTTTTAACGGTTTAATGTTTTCAAGAGGGGGCTCGGGGACGAAATTACCGAATTACGATTCCAGTCACCCACCCCCACCCCCATCCTACATCACATCTGCCTCTACTAAAGTTTTCTTTCCCCAAGCCAACCATCTTCATTTTCAGATTACCCTTCCTCCCTATACACACACACACTCTTTTTATTTCGCTTTTTTAACTCTCATCCCCTCACGCACCCCCTACCTGTTTTACCGCTTCATCCTCCTCACCACTTACACCGTGCCTCCTCCGTAGCGGAAGCTAGCTGGAGGGTAGATCAGCGGAGGCCATAGCTACACAATTTCCTAATGCTGGATCGATGTAAGCTATATTTACTCTGCCTCGTTTCCCTCCCTTGATCTACGCTCTTCAGTCACGGTTTGACGAGGAGACGCTATTGACCGTCACGACTGCTTCCAATCAGAATTGGACAAGGCACGCTGTTTGGCTCGCGCTTGGAGACTCCGCAGGAACAGTTGACAGGGACGCTTTTCCTCCCGAGCGAGTGAGGACAGGGTTTCAACAACGCCAAAGTGGCCCCCGCTGCTCCTAGTGAGTCGCAAATAGTCGCATCTACTCCACGTTCAGAGGTGTTGGGGTTCCATTTAAACTTTCAGACACGGAGCGTCCGGTAACACGGCTGCAAATTTCGTCCTCTGTCTGCAACAATGCCCTCAAATGAAGACTTCGCACTTTTGCAGCAAGTGATCTCGGGCAGTTCAGGACAAACAAGACTGTCACGTCTTCCGAGAATAAAATCCAGCATCTGCATTCCATAATTAGGATTTAAAAGGGGTACTGGTGCATATTTATTTAGACTGGCGCTCTAATTTTATGACGAAAGTTTCGTTCTAATATTTAAGATTTCCCGAAATTTTCCTTATTGAGGATTAAAATGACGACGATAAATAGTTTTGTCTTTATACAATTTGTTTGACCACATTAGACCATTGATGCAGATATTAAAAGATCAAAAGATCTCTTCAGTACATCTCTGGCCAACGTATTTGATTGCTGTCAAGCTCCATATGTATTGTTTTACATAGGGCTATTAAATGCCATATATATGTTAGGGCTTCGTCAGAGCTTAAGGTCAAAATTGTCAGAATCTGAAAATAACATAACAGCGGTCTTTGAAAAGCCCAAAACTCCAAAGCGAGCTGCCAGATACACGCGGTAAGCAAAGTTTCGACGTAATTAAGAGTCTGTTCGTTCTAAAGTTTTTATGACACGCTCGGCATGTGTATGTCATTTCTCAATGTTAAATTCTACCTGTCGAAAGATCTGGTGCCACTCGATCTAAGACTGACGACTAATGACAATCCAATGAAACTGAAAGGGCCAAAAGCCTATTCAGAGAGTAACCAGAAATGCTCCCTTGAATCCACAAGGGATTCTGTCGCAATATGTCTGATATAAATTTAGTGTGGTAATAAACAGCGGTCTGTACAGCAGAATTATCGTGAGGTCATCTTGTTATGTTCCAGTAACAGTTTATTGTTTAAATAAAAATGTCGAAAGACGTCTGCGGCGAAACAGCTTTAACAGTTTGCGTAATCATTAAGTGCGTGAGAGCCTGTCCTAAAAAGAACACTGTGCGTCATGTGTAGGTCAAATGTATGGGAACTTGAAAGTTAAAAACAAAGGCAGTTAGCTTGAGTGACAGTCTGTAAAGGAAATGAGGCGGTAAAAGTTGTACTCAGTAGCACAGACTAGTGCCAAAAGGGGGTTATCAAACGGATAACAATGATTTACAGTAGAAAGATATCTTCCACAAGTGTCACAGAACAACAGTCGACTATCACTTGAAGTGGTTAAAACCTCGACCATCGCATAGAGTTTTACCCATTAACAGGTTTTTATATCTAAGAAAAAAATCGTTATTTCACACAATTGTTTTATTTGTTAAAATTATGAGGAAACAGCCATTTGATGTGGTAATGACAGTACGTAAATATGTTCTGGCAAATCTTGGAAGCCACCCTGGCCAAATGCTGCACCCATATATTCTACATCTCAGATTATCTGAGGAACTGATTTTGTTTGGCTGATAAGATAGTAGACTGGTGTTACTCCTAGCAGCAAAACATGCATCCACCCAAATAAGTGGGAAATTGCAAAGCCAACAATACAGATATCTGAAAGTAGTAAACTATAGATACAACCTAGAATGATGCCAGACTAGGACATGGGGATAGTAGAGATAGTTCTGATCTCATGTGGAGACCATATGCATAACTGTTATGATAGACCTAATATGCTTTCTTTGTATCACAGTTACGTGTGAAAGGCCAGATACTTGCCAATACTCTCTTACTCCCGCTCGCTGTCTCTGTGTGGGTGTGTGGAATGTGCGTGCGGGTATGTGTGTGTGTGGCTGAATGTGAGTGGGTATGGGTGTAGGTGGCTATGTGGTGGGAGTATGCTACGCACAAATGTGGTTTGGGTGGGGGTGTGGGGTGTTTGTTGCTTAACGTCCCACCGCAAGCTGTGTGCATATCAGGACGGCTTTGATTAAACAAAGTGAACGTGTCTACCACACGTGGGACTGCTATCGCAGCACAGGCTTCAGTTCCACCCAGTCACATTATACTGACACCGGGCCAACCAGTCCTAGTACTGTTCCCTGTAGTGCCAGGCGTCCGACAGAACAGCAACTAGATTGCCGACTTTTAAGTCTGAGGAATGACTCGGCCGGGATGTGAACCACCGACCTCCGGCCTCGGAAGCGGAGTCCTTAACCACTAGACCACCGAGGCGGTCTAAATATTGTTCGGCCTGGGGTGGAGGATAGGGGATGTGCATAAATATTTTTAAATGGCTGTTATGTGGTTGATAGGTTGTTGTACATGGCTACTTCTTGTGTCAATATTTGTGAAACTAAAGAAAAAAATGTGGGCATAACGTCGGGGGGGGGGGGGGAGGAGGGATACTTTGAAAGTTTGAGTTCGTAAAAACTTTTCCCTTACAGGGACGGAGTGCCTTTTAGTTCATCGGACGAGGTCATATGTATGTGAACTTAATTGTCGGGTTGAAAAAAAGCCATATCAAAAACGAAATTGTCTGTGAATTTCCCTATCCATCCAGTCATTATTCATCCCCCCCCCCCATCGCCCGTCCATTCGTCCCTACATATCATCTGTCGGTCTCTTGGAACAAGTGTCTTCGTCGGGTGTAAGGTAACAAGGGAGTAGGCAGGTGAAGGAGCCCGGGAACACAGAGAAAGAAAAAAATGAGATAGAGGGAACAGTCGTGAGGAAGGAAGGAATAAAGCACACGCACGCACGCACGCACGCACGCACGCAGAGATTATTGTCGCGGTGTGGTAGCAGGTCAGACAGTCAACAACAATACCAACAGATCATACAAGCAGACAGACCCACGCGTTGGTTCCCAGCAGTCCTGCTAATTGTTTCCAGACACAGTACCAGACCCATGTCATCAAGTGCGGACCTATTCTTAGCAACAGCCCTGCGTCAGGAACGACTCGCATGGCGTACGACAGAGATGGCTTCTGATGGTAGCCGGCGCTGCGGCATTGTTCCAACATGACCCCAGAGGACCCCCGTAATGGAAGATAACACCGCCACTGCATGGGGTCCCTTAGATTCCTCAAGCGAGTCCGGAACCGCATGGGTTAATGGCGCTGACTACTTGCTGTCCCCAGCAGGTGACCTGACACGCGTTCTGCTGCAAACTGCATTACTTATGATGTTTTGACAGCAACAGTTTAGCTGGCGACCATGTCAGCCTGACAGGTTTGATCACAAGGCATGCGAGAACATCCAGAGGGGAGTTTTACAGGCAATAGGTATGAAAGGCGCAGCTCCTATACGGTCAACAGTTCTTCGCGTTCTTAATTTGTGTCTGTGAAACTCGCCTTAGGTCTACGGTGAGTCTGACGGTGGACTAAAACCTGCTGGAACTGGTTCTGTCAGTCAGATTAATGCATTCATTAACATGGTGAGTACTTTAAATAGCCACAAAAACATGTATTTTTCTGCTCCATAATAAAGACATGTACAGTAATGAAGCCAAAAGAAAATCTCTTTCGTTTTAATTTTCTTTTTTTTAAAAACGAACGCACCCATACTAACACGCATTCAGCGTTAATCCGCTTGTAGAAGAGAAACTTAACCTGCTTTATTCAAGAGAAAAACAGTCAGATTTCGCATCATATGTTGAATGCAAATGGATGTTTGCTGAAATAAACGGATTTATTTTTACGGTAGAGATAATTCTTGAATCGTGCACGTGGGACATGACCATAACCGTAAAACGCAACTTGACTTCTGGCTAATGAAAAATAACCTCACCCAAACGCTAACTCTTACTTAAAAAAAAGAGGAGGGATAGCTTGATTGCGGTTATTGATGACTGGAGATGTGGTAGCAATAACTTAATGACAACAGTATATGGGTCAGCAGCAGTAGTACAGGTCGGAGGTCGAGACAAAGGTAATGAAAGTAACAGGAGTTGTGTTGGTATTAGTCATTAAGATGAACGGTAACTCTTGTTAAATCTTTTAAATCTTTAAAAGTTGATTAGAGTGTTGAATGAAAGGGTAGCACTGTGCGAAAATATAATTTTACACAAAGAGGGGTATCTAGCGTAATGCCGAGAAGTATGTTTATCAGTTAACGACTAGCAGGAAGAAGAGACAGGAAATGAGCTACATGACAGGGAAGGTAATGAAAAGGCTTATCCTTTCTTGGCCTTTCAGTCTCTCAATTGTCGTCTGAGCTGTTTCTCAAAATAATCAACCCTTGACGCAGAAGATTTCCTCATCTGAGAAAAATCTGTCGAGTCGCCCATCGCTTGTAAATGCGCAGCAAGCGAATTAATAAAGATTCTATTCTGGTCCGACTATGCGAAATTTCTGTTACAGAGGGGGGGGGGGGGATTTGACATGACGACTTTGAAGGACTGGAAAGACGCGCGGCAGAGGCCCCGCTTTTCATCTGACTTCACCGCATGATGATTTGGCCTTTGTGCAGTCTGGCTTCTGCGCCGCCATCATCAGCTGTGTTCCCTCCCCGCGGAAATGACGATTGCGTTGTGAGGACATAAAAACGGTTGTCATTCAAGCGCTCGAGCAGGTTTCATGCGTCATCTTGTACTCCCCCCGGAGGGCCTCGATTGCTGAGTTTGACGGACCCACCAATATCTCGACAGCACTTTGATCAAGATCTAAAAAAGTTTTTAATTTTTAGCTTTGACGGTTAGCATCCACGCATTCGCTCACACGTGCCTACACACTTACAATCTTATAGAGAGATCTATCTAATCTTATTTAATCTATCTAGATAGATCTATCTAGATAGGGTGCGCCCATCTATCGCACCCACCCATCTATTTCACCGTCCGTCAGTCCGTCCGTTCGTCCGTCTGTCTGTGGGGGTTTCACTGTGTGTGTGTGTGTGAGAGAGAGAGAGAGAGAGAGAAAGCCAGTGTCACTTATGCGTACTCAGAAAACGAAAAAGATGGACAAGAGGTAAAGATGTTATATACAGGAAATCAACACAATGCACAGCTTGTCCCTGTATATATATATATATTATCATTCTATCAATCG
The DNA here is from genome assembly GCA_004794575.1 of Lanistes nyassanus. NCBI lineage: Eukaryota > Metazoa > Mollusca > Gastropoda > Architaenioglossa > Ampullariidae > Lanistes > Lanistes nyassanus. The sequence continues at coordinate 799,319 of SMGT01001902.1, read as the reverse complement.
ACCAAGATCTCTTTCGACACAGATACCCAAGCTACGAGCTATTCTTCTTGTTCAGGCACACATGGCAGACTATAAGTTTAGTAGGACAATGAAGACGGTATCTTTTACAAGTCTCGTCCTGAATATGTATTTACGTCCGTTCCTGACAGAGACCCTTGACAGCTCGGAGTATGGGTGGAGCAGAAAGCAGGAAACCCTAACTCCAGATACTCTGGAAGGAACCCGAGTCATCGTAGAGAGAAATACATTAAATATGTATGCTGCTCGTAATCCGTTACCTTATGTGCTAAGGAAATTCTGTCCGTTATCACCAACTCCCCGGGCTTGCAGGCCAAATGGCTCATTTATAACTACCGTGGTAACGATCTTCAACTGTAAAATGTTGTCTCCCCACCCCTTTCACAACCCAGTGGGGTACAAAGGGCAACACTTTTTGAAAGGATATGTGGGCTTACGCAGGGGAAAAACTTGTATCCTGCCCTCATACCGAATTTTTGCATGCGCGGGTTATATCTAAATACGTGTTCTGCCTCTTAACGTAATCACACAAACGGTTTCCTACAGAGATGCATACGTCATAATTCACCGAACACGTCTCGTTTTCATTTTACTTTTCTCCTTGTATCCTTTCTGATACATTCTCATTAACTGTAATATTTGACTCTGTGTGTGTGTGTGTGAACACAATTATCTCCGTTGTGGGATCTATTAATCTAAATGTCGACAAAGGAGGGAAGAGTAGAAAGAAGAAAGGATATAAAGTTCGAGTCAAACTGTCACTACCAAATATCGACACTTTACTGAGGATAGAAGAAAAGAGGTTATATTTACATTGACCCAGAATTCTTACATATATTTTGTGTTTCAATAATTATAAATGTTCTCTTGAAGATAAGAGGGAGATAACAAAATGTGCTGCAATAACCTTTGAAGAACAAGCTTACTTCCCTTTAAATTAATTCGCCTTCTCCCACTCGTCAAAGCTACCCGCATGGATAGCACTTCGTTCCTGTTTACTTTATTTATCTATATTTTGAGGGGTGGGGGTTCTTTCAATTTCTCAAGAAGTCGAAGACCAGGAAAGATGCAAACAAAGTTTTTGGTTTGACAACGCGGCGGTTTGTAAGGCAGAAAGTGGTTGGGTGAGTGTGTATATGCGTGAGCGCGCGCGTGCATGTGTACAAATAGCGTTAGATTTACTGTGAGGATTAGGGGAGAGGTTATGTAGTTAGGTTTAGCAGGGAGTTACGAGTTAGCTTTAATTGAGTTGGGTTTAATGTTAAGATTAGATAAATAACTAATGTCAAGTGAAGAACCAGGGACGGAAATCTAGCCTGCTTTGTTTTTGGCGCGCCTCTTAAACTCCTCTCTAACGGCGTGAGCAAGACAGGCAGTAAGGCGTATTCGGTGACTTCGGTGTAATCCCCACAACATCAGGTGATGTGATACTACTGCACACTGACGATGTGGCCTAGCACCACGTTTCCTCTGATGGTCTTTTTTGAGCAGAATGCACGTCCGGTTTTTTTGTTACAGCGCTGTTTACGATGACGGTCGACGAAAGTCTTGAGGCTAGACATAATGATTCGCTCACTTTGCTGAGCAAAACCATGCGCATGACATGAACTCCAACCTGCCATGGATCGGATAGACTCTGCCTCCAGGCAAGACCACTACAACGACAATCATACCTTTACGCAAAGGAGAAACAAACGTATTGCATGGGTAAAAACCGGAGGTTCAAAATATCAGCATGTACGCGAAATGCACTTCTGTTTCCTTTGCACAGAAGGCTTTCTGAACTGGAGGAAAGTGCGACGAACTTAGCTACGGGTATACATTTAAAGGCAGTGACAACGATATCAGAACCAAATGGTCACAAACAAATTATGAAGCATATTCGATATGTGGATGACAGCTTGCTTTTAATGTCTGTTTGGGGCACATTTGACGTCAGTTTCAAGTAGAATATACAAGATCTACAAACTCGTTTTACGCTCAGTAAATGCTTCAAAAAGCTTTTAAAGTTAACAGTCACTGAAGCAAATTTATTTCACAGTTCATCAGTGTAACTCTTCAAATCATTGCTGAACGGTGTCGTCTCTGTTCAGTACGACGTTTGACAGATGACAGCTGTCTGGTATCTACCAAAAGAGTGCCTGGAAAACACGCATGCACGCACGCACACGCAAGCACGCACGTACACAACACGCACACAACACACACACAAACATACATTTATCAATAAACATAAATAAAATATAAGATTTAGATTATTAGTGTACCTGTGTTGGAAAATATCATTATGAAATGTCCTTTTTTCAGGTGTGTATTAGCGAAAGAGGTGCTTAGTTGAACGTAAGATGTATTATCTTACTAAATAAAGAGTAATAAATAGGGAGTAGTGAATGAAAAAAAATAAAGAGCAGTGTTTCTTTTTTATACATTTCATATTTCTTTTGGAACGTTTCTTATTCAGCTCAAATCTTCGACATTTCTGTTAAAAATTTTGTATACAAATATGAACATTTCAAATATTTGATGTCTGTTACTATCGATGTTATAAGACAAATAGTAAGTGCTGGAGCCATGTCCAGCCATTCGTCTCCAGCCATGCTTCAGCAAGACACACGCACTGACCATCAGTATAGGACGAAGCATAGTCTTCTGCCTGTAATCCCTTGTTCAGGAACAGTTCAATGATCTTTTGTGCTGCCGTGTCCTTTTCGCTGGAGAAACACGAAGACGAGACAGATTTATTCACAGTACTACTGTTAATGCAGGGGCTAACATCAAAAATGACTCAGCGAAGGAATGACACGAGGGGGTCGAATCGGACACGAATGCACAAAAATAATGACACGAGTTCAATCATGGTAAGCGAGAGAAATTTATTAGGAATGACACAGATGCGAGCAGGTCTATTTACGATGTGTTTTGATAAATTTCAAGATGGGTTTCAAGATGTTTGTACCTTGTGACCCAAATTTAAATTACGTACCACCTATAGTCTCCGTATTCTGTGAGTCGTTTGCAGATCATATAGTCAAAGGTTTCTTGTACCTCCGGTTCATATGAACATAAACCCCCTTTAATGGTTATAACTTTTTTCGGAAAAAATGTTCCCTGTAAGAGCGTATTTTTAATCAAAAAAGACTGAGTCCTAGGCATGAAGAAGGCATGCTGCTAGTATTTCATATTTCAAACAATGCACCTGTCTTCTATTTTCAGTCGAAGAGGAGAATAGGCCGAGGCAAATCTTTGACTCATGTCTGACCAGGACCGTTTGTAGGGAAGTCGTTCGTAGCTGTTGACCCTGAATGCGCGTGGTTGACGAACGAACATCGCCGTCACTTCCAGTTGAAACAACACGGCGACAACTAGCAAGGGAGCAGACAAATCCATCTGAAAGAAAGAAAGACGCACGCACGCACGCACGCACAACTGTAAATAGAGCGAGTGGAAAAATAAACAGGGTATTAATTAGGCAGTGGATATTTGCACGGTCCCAAACAGATACAATCCGAGACTATTTGAAGGGGTGACGTCATGACTCCGTAGAGCCGTGTAAACTTATTTCTACTGCTTTGCGCCACGCGCTGGCAACTTCTTCATATTTCCTTACATGAAGTTTTCTACAGAGAAACCTCTTGTTTACACCGCTCTGTTGCAGTGACCCCGTTTGCTATGACGTCACACGAGCTAATAGCCTCGGATTCTATCCGCACGGGACAGTGCAAATAGCTACTGCCTATTAATTAATTAATGGAGAGGGGGAAAGGATGAGAAGAAGATATAGAAAAAAATTTAGTAGAAGAGACAAACCGACGAACGGAATGGGGCAGACAGACAGACAGACAGGCAGACAGACAGACACAGAAACAGCTGGACAGACAGATTTGTTCCAAGAAACTAAGATTTAATATCTTCATTTTTACTATCCTTGGTCTGATAATAGGCAATATAACATCTGTCTTAAATAGATAATATTCAGTAATGACTTGATAACCTCAAACCGTACATTCAACATACATAATCCGTTTTGTGGACTACATATGTATACGCAGAGTTGATCATCTATTTCAAGGTGGTGGAGTGAAATGTAAAGATTTGAGGAGACACCGCAACCTCCCTTTAATGATGTCCTAGAACTGCTGAGATGTGTTCACAATGAACCTAGCGAATCTCCAGTGGGGCCACTGAATCCTTTGGGTGTATCATAATACACCGAAATGAATCATTCAGTCTGGCAGAGCCGGTCTGCCCGCCTGCAAATTGCGGCTTATTATGAAATGGCATCAGATAGAACAGTAAAAGCTGGCCTTGGATGTTCTGCAAGAACGAACCCAAAACCCCTTGGTGTCTAGTCTCCAATCTCCAATCTCCTATCGCACTTACTTGTTGTGTTCCATTCGGACTTTTCTCATGACATATAAATGTCATGTGAACTTACAGTTGAAAGTTAATAAAACAGACTTAGGTTCAGAGTAGGACGTGAGTAATATATAACCGAAATCTTTGATAAATACGTGTTCTCCTAATGAATGATTGTGGACCCAAAAAAGACTGCGTATTACGTAACCTGACTTCGTTTACATCTACACTGTGTCATAAGCTGTAAGCTGGACCCTTGGATTTTGTGTATTTTTTGAGGTAATGATTTTTCGACAATTTTTCAGTATGTCCCTGTTTGAAAGACTGATCGACAATTTATTTATTACACGTGCACACAAAAGGGAAATAACAAGAGAAAGAAAGACGGAGAGAAAGAAAGAGGGAAAGAAAGAAAAAATATAGACAGCCAGATAAACAATCGGACAAAAAATAAAGCAAACAGATCGGATAGACCGAAAGAAATGAGAGAATTAAAACCAAACCAAATCAGTCAGCCAGCCAGCCAGCCAGCCAGCCAGCCAGTCAGTCAGTCAGTCAGTCAGTCAGTCAGTCAGTCAGTCAGTCAGTCAGTCAGTCAGTCAGTCAGTCAGTCAAAAAAGAATGGAGAATAAACCTTCGATTATCAAGCATCTAGGTAACGCATTAGTTTACAAAACTTTAAAGTTGGCCACAATATCCGACAGACGGACGAGCAAAGGAACCTTATAGCTACATGCACAGAGTACAGGTATATTGAGAACACCTGTACGGAATAACCTGGAAATCCAGCTAGCTGTATGGTGTCGTAACACTCGATTCATGAAATGATAATTGGCGTGTGTCATGCTAACACACGAATACAACACTGACGATGGGTTCCGGCTTTATCTAATTACTGCTGCTTATTATACTGTTAGCCATTTGCGTATCTGTCTTTCTATCTCTGAAACTATCTCTGTCTCTCTCTTTCTCTCTCCCTTCATTCGTCTGTCATGACTTCCCTGCCTGCTTATACCACAAAACGCTATACCCGATCGGCACTGCCTGCCTGCCTGCCTGCCTGCCTGCCTGTTCGTCCGTTCGAGAGGGAGAGCAGAGAAGTGATCAGGAATGCAAAAGTGAAGAAAAGTGATCTGGACTTCATGACATCACTGGTGGATAAGGAAAGGAGATGAGATCTTTTATCCAAGGCATCATGTGTGTTGGGGTAGAGGGAGGCATGGATAACAGGAAACCTGTGTGTTGTGCAGGAACACGTGCAATAACGCAGAGGGGAAACACTCACTTATCATGTACAAACGTGGAACCCAAATAATAATAATAATAATAATAATAATAATAATAATAATAAATGTGGATTTGTAACGCGCGAGAACACATTTCATGCACACTTCGCGCGGACGAGGCACATACTCAGTGAAAAATAGACCGAAAAAGTCAACCAAACGAGACCTTTCAGGCATTCTGAAAATGAATACATGAGGTAAGCTATCATCGGTAATACCGTGTTCTATCTAACGTTTCGTCCTGCGAAGTTCAAATTCGATCTCGTGCACGTCTGAAATAAAAAGATTCGAGCTCAGAGAGTTCGTGTAGAAGCCGATATAATGAAAACCATCATTGGTAAACGTGTTTCTATGTCCTAATGCACAATTCTGCACAAAATATTGGTCTTCATGTTGAAATTTCCACAACGGCGAGAACTATTGTTTCCTAATGCTAGACAAGTCCCAAATTAACCCTAGAATTTACTTTTGCTAGATCCGATGAAATATCAGACTCACGTAAGTCACAGATGTCTGAAAGGTATGAAAAATGGTTTTTAGAAGAGGAAGAAGAGATAACATAGTGAATATAGTTCACTAGTATGCGTTATTCAAACTCGAATTAAACGAAAGTATAAATTAATCTTAATGAAACAGCGAAGATGATTGAAAATAAAAAATGTGACCCAAAAAGACCATCTGATAGAAACGATCAACTTAGCTGAACAGTGGGAGAGTAGGATGGGGAGTTAAAACAAATAGGTTTTGAGAACTCTGCAGTGTGGACACTTAAAATTCCATGCATTTACACACGAAACTAATAAGCATTTTCTGTTTAGTGTCTGTTGTAGTACATACGTCAAGCTTCTAAGATGGGGAAACCAAGTTCCCACACCAAAGCATGTGTTATTTTTAAGTTTGCAAAATGACTTTTATAGAACGTAATAATTGTCACTCTGTGACAATACTAATTTGGTCTGGGATGTTGCCATGTCTCCCTATTGCCGCTGTTACGGTCTCACAGTGTGTTGTTATGTGTGGTTTGAATGCTTGCTGTTTTCTTTTCATCAGGATGCGTTATCACGAGTTACAAATCTTCATCTTAAAATAAATTTTACGGAAAACGAAAAGATGCAAATCAGCAGAGCTGATGTATCTAGAAACTCCTGGCAGTTACACCATTCGCAGCTGGAAATGAATTGCACCTTCTGTTTAATTTTTCTTATCCTTACCTTCATAGCTGATTCCACCGTCGGATCGACTAGTTCACTTCTGCTGCCACTGTGCTGCGGTGCTGCAGACTGCCAGAGATGGTCTGAATCTGGTGCGGGAGATGATGTTTCATTGGTGATTGTACCAAGACGCAGAGGACCAAAGGGGATGGGCGGGGGAGGACAGGTAGTGGGTGGAAGAAACAAGTTACGCTCGGAAAACATACTGGGTCCAAATTGGCTACCGTTAGCTCAGAAACCTAGGAGAGGCTAAAGATGAAACTATTCCAGACCAGACAGCGTCTCTCTTGGCTGGCGAAGGACTTGTTGTCCTCGAGCTCTCTGGAGGTCCTTGTAACGAGAACTGGGAGAACTGGACACAAAACTGTTCGCCAGCTTGGGTGACGCCACGTACCTGGTCAGAGAGCTCTTATCGTGTAATGCAGTCAACAGTATCCAGCCTCCCCATTTGTTTAAATACCTCTTTACATCACAGTGGAATCTTGACTTCACCGGTAAACGATTGTGAGTGAGTGAGTGAGTGAGTGAGTGAGTGAGTGAGTGAGTGAGTGAGTGAGTGAGTGAGTGAGTGAGTGAGTGAGTGAGTGAGTGAGTGAGTGAGTGAGTGAGTGAGTGCGAAGGAATCTGTCGGTCGGTCAGTCGCTTACCCAAGGAGGTAGCCAGCTAAACAGTTGTGCTGTTGGTGTGTCCAAATTAGGGTGGGGTGTGGAGGGGGGAGGGGAAGAAGTAAGTAGGGCGGAATAGATTCCACCTGCCTGGGTTAACAAACGAAGCAATTTGTTTTTACATTTTTATTGTACAGAACTGATAAATAACGAAATTATTTAAATCAAACACTATCAGCAAAAAAAGGCCGACTCGATCTGTCGTGGCCCTTGTGCAATTCAAAGAGTTTTTCGCACGCTTTCGTCAATGGCTACACGGTTATCCTCTACACAATTATCATTTGTCGTTGGCTTCTGCGGCAACAGGGTTTTGGATTTAGGGCAAATAAACTTCTACTTCTGATCTCATAAATAGGGGAACGTCTTGTTTTGTACCTCGTGTTTAGCTAAAGCTGATCGAAATTTCAAGGTGACAATAATCTTGATAAAGGTATCGAAGCAAGTGGTGCCTTAAAAGATCTATTGGGCAGCATGCGCATAAATTAAAATTGTGCATTTGCTATCAATCGTTGTTCAAGAAAATTTCTTCATTGCGTAAACACGCGTTTTCCCGTTGAACATGATCAGTGTCCTTATTACAGCAATCTTTGCCAAAACTGTACATTGGCGTTTAGTACACAAATTTAGAAGTTTACTTGGTTCTCTTTATTTTCCATAATATTTATATTTACAATACAATCTATTTCAACACAAAACGATTGTCCAAACGGTCCTTTTGGATATATATATATTTTTCTCTAGATTAAAAAAATACCTGCTAGGTTTCTCGCCGTGCTGTGTCCACTGAAGTTTTCATCGCCCCATCATATCTTACGGTCAACTTTCTGAGCCCGAGTAGTTTGGCCTCGAGTTTTAGGACAGAAGCCTGTTCCACGCCATCCTTCGATTCTATCCGTTTAACATCTTTAATCAGCTTTTTTCTTCTTTGGTTTCTGGTTTTTTGCCCTTAAATGCATAGTAGGATGTGGTCTTTCTTCGAATTTCCATAAGCAGTGTCTGTCACGTTACGGATGGTTTTCTTCAGCGCTGTATTGTTCGTTGTATTCTTTTTTAAGATCGTCTCACTTCCTTTCATTCATTGAATTGATAGTAAGCTTCCTTTCATTCATTGAAGGATTGACACGTTAGTGACGCATAAAATTGTGTCGTCATAGAAGGAAAGACGTCACGCGTTCTTTCATAGAAACGCGTAGATATCAGCTTCGAAGAACCAATGAGAAGGTGTAAATCGTGTTGTTAAGGGAAACAGAGAAAACTTTGGGGCGGAGGCCTAACGCTTCGGGAGTTTTGGAAGGGAAGCTACAGAGGTCAGACGTGTGTGCAAGCTTGCGAATCTTGCCAACGGTTTTTCCTACAGAACTAGACGCGTTGCTATTCCAGAGAGAATATTCTTCGGTC
>SMGT01001902.1:746538-790375 GCA_004794575.1 Lanistes nyassanus | reverse complement strand
GTGAGTGAGTGAGTGAGTGAGTGAGTGAGTGAGTGAGTGAGTGAGTGAGTGAGTGAGTGAGTGAGTGAGTGAGTGAGTGAGTGAGTGAGTGAGTGAGTGAGTGAGTGAGTAGGAGTCTGTCGGTTGGTCAGTCGCTTACCCAAGGAGGTAGCCAGCTAAACAGTTGTGCTATTGGTGTGTCCGAATTATGGTGGGGTGTGGAGGGGGGAGGGGAAGAAGTAAGTAGGGCGGAATAGATTCCACCCGCCTGGGTTAACAAACGAAGCATTTTGTTTTTACATTTTTATTGTACAGAACTGATAAATAACGAAATTATTTAAATCAAACACTATCAGCGAAAAAAGGTCGACCCGATCTGTCGTGGTCCTTGTGCAATTCAAAGAGTTTTTCGCACGCTTTCGTCAATGGCCACACGGTCATCTTCTACACAATTATCATTTGTCGCTGGCTTCTGCGGCAACAGGGTTTTGGATTTAGGGCAAATAAACTTCTACTTCTGATCTCATAAACAGCGGAACTTCTTGTTTTGTACCTCATGTTTAGCTAAAGCTGATCGAAATTTCAATGTGACAATAATCTTGATAAAGGTATCGAAGCAAGTGGTGCCTTATAAGATCTATTGGGCGGCATGCGCATAAAATTAAAATTGTGCATTTGCTATCAATCGTTGTTCAAGAAAATTTCTTTATTGCGTAAACACGCGTTTTCCCGTTGAACATGATCAGTGTCCTTATTACAGCAATCTTTGCCAAAACTGTACACTGGCGTTTAGTACACAAATTTAGAAGTTTACTTGGTTCTCTTTATTTTCATAATATTTACATTTACAATACAATCTATTTCAACACAAAACGATTGTCCAAACGGTCCTTTTGGATATATATTTTTTTCTCTAGATTAAAAAAAATACCTGCTAGGTTTCTCGCCGTGCTGTGTCCACTGAAGTTTTCATTGCCCCATCATATCTTACGGTCAACTTTCTGAGCCCGAGTAGCGAGTTTTAGGACAGAAGCCTGTTCCACACCATCCTTCGATTCTATCCGTTTAACATCTTTAATCAGCTTTTTTCTTCTTTGGTTTCTGTTTTTTTGCCCTTAAATGCATAGTAGGATGTGGTCTTTCTTCGAATTTCCATAAGCAGTGTCAAAAAATAATCAATGTAGGAATCAGATTCAATTTAATCATTTGGAAACTTACCAATATTATCTAGGTCATACACTAGGACTGCATACTGTTTCGTTATATCTGCGACCAGCTGTTTAATAAGGTCAACATACTTTTATCCCTCACCAATGAATTATTCAATTTGCAGTGTTGCTTATTCCAACTTCTGGTAACCACACAAATAAAACAAGCTGATATTGTAAGTAGAAAGTTTTTATTCACTTTTTAATATCAGACACAAGGATTAGAAAACTAAACTAAGTATTTCGACAAATTTCCTCGTAATTATGTCAAATGCTTAAAAAATAAATCAGCAGCAGTTGCACAGGCACTCTTTATCGTGTTGTTTATTCTAATAGGCCATGTATTAACCACTTGTGTTCTTCAATATACCTGCTTTCATAAATTATTTTAAGGTCTAAGACAACTTTTTTACACTTACTCGATTGTTTTTGTGCTTAGTAACGTGTAAGCCGACAGAAGTCTTCCGTGCTTTTCTGTCAAAGCAGTCTGTTAGGTGCTGACCGGAACCGACAAAGTCAAATTCTTTAAGCCTGCGAATGTGGCCCATTGTTACAGTTGTTTTGGCCCAGGTTTGGGACAAAAGCCAATTATAGCCGCTTTCTTCGATTTTTTTAAAGTCAGTTGTTTATTTCTTTACTATTTTCATTTGGATTGCGTTGTCTGTGCATGGTTTCATCACAAAGAGAAAACCACCATTCTTACCCTAAATCATTGTTTTATGTGCCTGCTCTTGTGTGGCTACTCTAATCTGATTTCGAAAATTACAGAAGTGCCAACAGAAACAAATACTCACGTATCTCTGAACAGCTGGTCCAGGCGTTAGTTTTCTTAAATACGTTAAATGTAGATTCGAAACTCTTTGCACGGCTGCAAATTAAAAACTTTGACCGACATCTCTGTCTTTCCTGAGATGCCTGTTGTTTTTATTCCAGAAAAGAAGGTAATTCACAGACCTAACATCAGAAACCGTAAAACCTAAATCCTTTTACTACAGTGTAAGATCTCTACGTTCTAAAGACTACATTTCTGTCTCACGACGCAGAGAAATGGAGTCAGTCATAACTAACAACAACAGCGTAAGCTTTCATAACGCAGCATCGCAGCAGAAGTGGGCACACCCCAATATAAAATCGATAAACAAATAGATAACCACAATAACGGTACAGTAACAAGGACGCAACATACGAAACGATGGCGTCACTGTCGCGTTATTATCACTGTCGTGTGTAGGGGTATGGCGCCGATGTGTTTTGCAACGCCCGCTGCAATCGGTGTTCTTCACCATCTGGTGAGGAACATATAGACGATGCTGGGCGAGAAGGTGGGGTCAAGGCCAGGGTTCCAGAAAATCCCGTCCAAGACCCCTGGGGGTCGAGTTAAAAGCGCGCTTCGCATTTGCCCCATGAGGTTACACTCGCTACACTGCTGGTTGTACCACCATCCCCCAGCATAGTTCTCTGCACAGTTGTAGGTGGCGTTGCCATCGTTGTCAACATCGTAGGTGGAGAAAGGAAGATTCTGAACAAGAAAAAAAAACCTCTTAGATATGCACCAGCTCTCATACGATTCAGCTGTTTCTATTCCTATCCATACAACCAGCCCAGCAGTCACCGTAGCGAGCTACAGTCACAGCTCACCCATGTTCCTATCTCCCACCAGCTCCCTCCCCTAAACTCCATCTATAACCCGAACCCCTAACCCCACCCAGCTCAAGTAAGAATAATGTCGCAACTGAGATTCGAACACCAAATTTTCACTCATTGACCTACAGAACACTTCGGTGGCTCCTTTTAATTTCAGCCACAAGAATCTCGGCGACTCGAAAACGTCAAAATCAAGCTTCTTATCGCTAGAATGAACGCAGCCTTCCCATGTGGTCCGTAGCCGAGTGTTTAAACCGTTGGGGCATCGAGAACAGCGTTCGATTTTCGAATCTTTCTTCGGATTTTATACTTCTACTTTTTTCGGGTTAGCTGTGACTGTAGCTCAGTACAGATCCCGTGGCAGTCTGCGGCGACTGGTGAGGTGGGTGCTCGTTGATAGAAATGGAAACAGTTGAGCGGTATGAGACCCGGGCGCGATGTGCCAGGACTATGACACAGACATGCAGTAAGGGTATGTCCCTATCAAGGAGTGTTGTTATGGGTAATGTCTTTACTGGCGATTTGCTTGCTGGGGTTTTTTTTTTTGGGGGGGGGGAGGAAGGACGCTAGGTTTCATGCCCTGCCTATGTATTATCCTTCAAATCATACATGTAGACTCAAACACACGCGCCTATACATGCACGCAGAAGCACATACTCATAGAGACAGAGAGAACAAGGGCGACGGGCGACAGACAGGCAGAAAGACTGGGCCAAAACCTCGCTACCTGTAGAGGCGAAAGACAGTCCCCCATTGGTAAAGACGAACCTGGGGTAGGGTCGAACTGACCAGTGAAGGACATGGCGTACCCTTCTGCAGCGCTTTTCACCACGAAGTCGATGTAATAGTGTTGGTGATGGCTGGTCGTATTGCCCACCTGCACGCGAGTGACCAGAATATCAGGACCTGTTACTGTATACAGAATAGATAGACCAGTAGATATCTGGGGAATAAGTAGACCTGTAGTTATATACAGAATAGCTAGAACAGTAGATATCTGGGGAATAAGTAGACCTGTAATTATATACAGAATAGGTAGACCAGCAGATATCTGGAGAATAAGTAGACCTGTAATTATATATAGAATAGGTAGACCAGCAGATATCTGGGGGGGGGGGATAGGTAGACTTGTAGTTATATACAGAATAGGTAGACCAGTAGATATCTGGGGGATAGGTAGACCTGTAATTATATAAAGAATAGGTAGACCAGTAGTCATCGTGCGGATAGGCAGACCGGTAGGCATGCGGATAGGTAGACCAGTAGTTATCGTGAAGATAGCAGTTAACAAGTAGTTACTATGGGGATATGTAGACAGTATCTATATCTGGGGGACCAGCAGACATCATGCGGATAAGCAGAAGAGTAGTTATAGTGAAGATAGTACAATTATCACCCATAAAGTATGAAGTCTTTCGACCAAGGTATGGCGTAGATATACATTTCTTAGACTTCTGTAACAGAACAATGATGATACAAAATACAAAAGAAACTTATGTTAGCTATGGCAAGAAACAGGGATAGAAGAGGGGGAAAGACCTACGCCTTTCCAAGTCATAATTAATAATAAATAAATAAATAAAATGTGGATTTTTAACGCGCGAGAACACATTTCATGCACACTTCGCGCGGACGATGGACACAGACACGCTAGTGAAAACAACGAACACACACAGAGGGAGAGATGAACGCACCACTGACCAACAGGTTGGGAAACAGATCGTCCTTCAGTCACAGGTTGGTGGAAAAGTATCATAAGAGACGATGAACAGAGAAAGTTGGAAGTTAATCCAGACAGGCAATCGGGACGTCAGTCAAGGTACTTTCGGAAAAGAAAAGTTTTTAAGTTTCGTTTGAAAGTCTGCAGTGATGGGGAGTGGCGAATGTTGTGGGGAAGTGAATTCCATTGGGTGGATGCCGAGAAGGTGAACATGCGCTGTCCATATGTTTTTGTCCTGATGCGGGGTACTGAGAGAATGCGATCGTCTGAAGAGGAGCGGAGCTGTCTCACTGGAGTGTAGATTGTAAGAAGTTCTGAAAAGTAGCTGGGGCATGCACCGGTGAAAAAATTGAAACAGAGAGTATAATTAAGCACAAAAGGAGTACAGAAGGAATATATGAAAAGCTTCTATGCTCATCTACACCTCCAACACGTGTTAAAAATGGGAGAAGAGTTTTACAGACCTTAGATGGGAAGACATCGTTCTCCACCCCCCTTTATTGCAACTCCAGATACGAAACTTAGATGGCTCCAATACCGAATTAGCCCCCACATCATAGCTACCAATTCATTATTGGTTCGTATTAGACTAAGGGACTCAAACCTATGCTCGTTCTGTTCACTATATGAAGAGACAATTGAACTTTTTTTTTTGACTGAAATATTGTACAAGACTACTGGAACATTCTTTTTACAAGACTGAAGGAGAAGTGTGCTAACTGTGATAGATTAGAGCTCAGAAAAAACTAATTATATTCGGTATTGACAATGACTTTACAACAGATAAGATTTTTAGTTTGATTTTATTTGTGGCCAATTTTTACGTTTATCTATGTAAATGTTTATATAGACGCATCAGCTTTGTTGCTTTCATGAAAGAAATACAAGCAAGATACCGGGTAGAAAAAAATGACCATCAAGTGAATTGTAAAACAGACAGTGTTTCGCAAACCTGGATGCCATATAAACAATTCATTTTTGGCTGATAGTCTTCCTGTACTGACCTGGAAATGTATCCTCACAACTCGTACACTTCATATGCCCCACCCAGACATTTATACGAAGTGGAAGTTCTCTTTACTCTGCTTGCCTTGTCTTTCCTTTCTCCCCTCGACGTTTCTGAGCATAACCCCCTCGTCAGGACAATGAACAAACAGCTGACACACGAAAAACTAAACAATGAGACGAAAAGAAATAATATTTTTTGAAACCAAGTTTTTTTAAAATTCCAATGAGGCCAAGGCCCCTTCAGGAAAAACTAAACACAAACAACGAGAGAATTATACATGAACACTTATCTGATGCACGTGAGCGAAGGGGTAATGGAGTAATGCTCCGAAATATCGACTGTCTGTGTCTTGTGCCTTTACATGGTTCAGTTTAACTGTGTTCCTATCATAGTGAGGACAGTAGCAGATCAGCAGTTATTCTGGGGATATGTAGACCAGTAGATATCTGGGGAGTAGGCAGACCACCAGTTATCCGGGGCATAGGACCACTAGTTCTTGTTTTGCCTTCAGCCTACACATCAATTTCCTCTTCAAAAGCTACTCTCCCGCCTACTCCTTCTCGTATTCATTCTTTCATCATCGTACGACTGAGTACCCCCTGTAGCACCTGCATGCACGCACGCGCCGGGGACTGCCAGCCCCTTTAGAAACACCAACAGCTTCCGTCTAGCAGTAAATCAGCCGAGCGTGACAGGTGTTCATAGCACCTCGCGAGGATTACGTCAAAGAGTCCGCTAATTCCACCAGGTCCGCGAAAGGCGGCACGTGCCAGGGTAATTGATGAAGCAATTGCACGCATGAAGACTCGCGACAACCCTGGGTACCCATGCGTCTCCTCAAGTTCAAAGCCGATCGTGCAAGTCCGCTGGCTTTTTGAGGGAACCTTGCATAATGCTAAATCCGATGTGAGCACACCCGTGAGGAACTGCCTCTAAATCTTTCTTTTTTGTCTTTCTGTCTGTCTTTGTTCTTTTTCTTTGTTATTTTATTTCTTACAATCATTTATTTATTCATTTGTTTTTCTTTCTTTCACATTATATTTCTTTCTTTCTGTAATTTATTAATTTATTCATTTTCTTTTCTTCCATTTAACTTCATTCATTTTCCTTGTTTCTTACTATCTCCCCCTACCTCTTTTTGATGTTTTGATAACATAGACCAATCTTTTTTTTTCGAATTACCCAGTCTCCCAACATATCAGCCAATGAACAATTGTTAACCCCACCAACTCACCCTACCTGATCGTTGCCTGATTTCGTGTTAATCTCCAAACATACCGGCTCAAGCCCCCATCCCCTTTCTTGCCACATGCACAACTCAATGAAAGAGGGCAGTGAGAATGACTATTCTATTTATTTTACAGTTACAACATAGAATGTTCCACTAAATACGAAAACTATTCCACAATACAACGAAAAATCCTCCGCTATACAACTACTAACACATACCGACGTACCAACCGCACTCTTATGCTCTCTTCACAACGACATTCTACCCATACCTGCACGTACACGCTATTTACCGGATTATAACTCACTACGACACCGGTAACTCACATCGGTGGAGACAAGAGAAACCGTACCTTTTCCGACTCTCTAAAATGACGTCACGCCGACGTCTTTACATTAAATACGATCGACCGACGATCACAATGGCTGACTGTATTTTCGCTACACTTTACTAGTCCCGACTGAACAGCCGACAATCAACACGTTATAGTATACAATTTTGGAAGTTTCCGGAGCCAGTTTGCTGCTGACGTTCAAGGCTATTCTTCTAACGACTATCTTCAACTTACGATCGTGTCCTATTCTCTACACGGTACGTACGCTCACTTTATTCACGATGCTGGAGGCCACGTCTCTCGGCTCTAAATCTCAGCAACGGTCAGAGTTCCGAGTCCCTCTCTGACAAAAGTCACCGCTAGGTTGCTCCTCAGCTCCCTTCTAACGGGTGGGCGGCAGCCGCTGGCTGTCTGTGTCCACGTCGCGGATAACTGTCGTACTCTTCTACTACCCCAGGAGGTTGGGTGGACTCGGCCATTCGCAATGGTGGTGGTGGTGGTGGTGGTGATAGGGACAGTGCTTTCACCTCGCGGTGATTTCGCACTATGGGGGGATGGGGTCCTTTTTTACTAAACCATTCGCAACTATCGGTTGGCTGCCTTTATAGCCCTGGGCCCGGACTTGCCAGAAACTCACGGATGGGCTGTCTACCCATCGGGGTGGCGGGTTTCGCCGGGAGGGTGGTTTTCATCCCCCCCCCATCGCTCCCGGCCACCTACCCAGGGTGACAGGGTCAGCCGGGGACGGGAAGGCGGGCTACCCTCGCCTCTCGTCCGACCACCTCTCTCCCTCCTCTGCGGCCTCTCCCGATTGGCTAGGGCAACGAGCCGCCAGAATCATAACACACCGCTATTGTTCACGGTGTATAGCAGTCAGTTGTGTGCCAGGAACAAAGGATGGTAAAAGTTGTCTTTCCTGTGTCTGTACCTAAGTCTAACGAAATCATTGTACTGAGACTGTCCACCAAAAATTGATGAGTTTCTAAAAAAACATCTGTTTTCGTGATGTTTTTCAGTGAGTTATTACAATCAAGAGTTTGCCAGAAGCATTGCTCTCTGAGAACAGTTTTTTGTTTTCCTGTTTCCTAAGGAGAGGTAGGGGTCGACACACATCATTTGTTCATCAAGAACGTGGAAAATAAGCACTAGTTTCACATTTTTCCTATTCAAATATACAGTGTTAAATGTATCTTTTTCTAATAATTCTAGACAGCAAACTTCTAAACGCAATGCCCTCAATCCCACCCCGAATGCACACGAGGTGCTAAAACTACATATATATATATTTTTTTTTGCTATGAGTATCTCCCCCAATGACTACAGATGAGAGACTAAAGCTAAAGCTACGACTATGTCCATCTCTCTCTCCCCACCTCCCGAATACGTGTGCAATTTCTCCCGCCCCTCCACAGACAGGTGAAGTGAGGAAGCTATAGCAATCACCTGCACGCCAAGCACATAGGATTCACTGGAGGTCAGCAGATGCAGTTTTTCCAGTCCCAGCCAGTAGTCCTTGGTACCGTTTCCAAAGCCAGCCACGTAGTCCGCCATGCTGCGATTGAAACTGGGTTCGCCGTAGAAACGCGTCAGTACCACATTTTGCACATACTTGTCGCAGAGGACCTGGAATGGCTCGGGGGCCAGCGAGGGGTAGATGTAATACAGACCGCTTCCGAAGTAACCAGAGGAAATTCCACCTTCGCAGTCTGAAACCACGAGACAGGAGCTACGTCACTTCGTGTACCTATACTGCTCTAAAGAATGTACAGACCAGTCCAAATTGTACTTGCTACGGGATGGAATAACACAAAACGGATGTCATAACGAAACCGAAGTGTACCATATTTAACGACTAACAATAGATTGTAATGGTCTATTTTCATTGCAACAGGAAACTTTCTTGCTACGAAAGACACAAGGCACGTATATTTGTATACGTATATTTGTCAGAGCAGGTGCAGCACAGGTAGGTAGGTGGTTTTTGCAGGGACAGTGCTTCAAGTTCGCGGCGATTTCCCACTATAGCGACCCCTCGGAGAGCTCATTTGCATTTCCTAGTATACGTCACTAACGCATGCGCATAGGATGTTGAGCCTAGCAACCTCTATATCCGGGCCACTGTGTGGCTCTGTCAAAGTCCTTAGCTTTTCCTAAATGTGTAGCTGAATGAACAGATGTTCCTGGTTTACCTTTGTGAAAAAATAGGGAAAAATCTATTCACAGTTTTTATTAGGGTCAATCAGGTTTGCATAGCGTATATTGTATTTTCAATATACTGTATCATAATGGGAATTACTAAGCTATGCACTGAAATAACCACGAGACTGACAGTTGTAGTAAGATGGCCAGTGCGAAGAGACAGTTTAATGTTAGGGGGAAAAGACCAAATGGAGTCTGCACAATGTTCAACTCCAGTAAATAATCCTTGACCACTCCTGTATTCGAACCAACAACATCCACATGCTAGTCTACAGCTCTCACTACAGAGCTATCCAGGCCCCCAGCAAAGTACGGAACAGAATAATAAGTGCCAAAAACGCGCGTGTCCTCCATTGGCCTGGACGCGGACAGTTAAGGAAAGACGCAAAGATGATAGTGTATACTCCTTATATATATGTGTGTGTGTGTTTCGTGAGGGGTTTCCGTGGGGGTGGGGGGAGAGATAAAGGGATCTTCTTAAGAAAAAAATGTATCTCTTAATCTAAGCCTAGTTGAGAACAAGTACTGTGCGGAATTGTTCGTTTCACTGGCATTTAGGCAAAACATTCGCGCATCTCCCTTTTGTGTAAAAACAATTTCGCGCTGTGCCTGTTCTCCCCCCACCCCACCCCATTCAAGTTTCATATGAACCAATAATTCACGGGTTCACTATGTAGGTGGGTGGGATGGTGACGATTAGAACGGAGATGTCTAAAACCCAAAAAAAGGATTACAGGTTGCGCATTATAGCATTCACTTTATGATACAGTAAACATTACCAAGATTCTATGATTATTCTGCAAAGCGTTTTCATAATCCAGTCTTCTCAACTATTCCGCTTTGTCTCTGAACACAGAGAAAAAAACCCCAAAGCATAACACCATACAGTTTTCCTCAGAAAGAATTCGCTAGATCCAATGGTCTGGGTTTCATGTCATCATCATTACGATCTGAATCCCTAGCGTTGGGGTATCATCGCTTCCCAAGCTCACAGTAATTCTCAAAGAATACACACTTATTTGGTGACACTCTAAGGTGGACGCTTAAATTTGACAGTCCATCGACTTCACTAACTAGTTGCGCTTGAATCGTCATAAACATATACATAGTCTCTCTCGCAGACAGTTCCGGTTATGAAACATCGCTGTCCTTATTAAATTGTAGACACCACCTCAGCGTCGCATCAGTTAAAACTAGACAGTTCCGGTTTTCACCATCACCAGTCTTTATCAATTGTAGACACCAACTCAGCCTCTCATCAAATCAAACAATACCTTCGTATCCATGCTCGAATCATGTAACCAATGCTCCCTTAGCAATTTCCAGTCTCACACACAGCAGCCGACTGTCCGGTTGCATCACACGCAGTTGCAATCCCTGACGTGTAGCGGCTGAGACGGGCACGGTCTCACACTAGCCTCCTGAAGATAACGGCCCCTCCCCGCAGCTGTCCTCCAAAAAGTGCTCTTTTCTTTCGCTCCCTCGTAATTCCACATACACCAGTTCGTCCGTACGCTGTAATCAGCTCCCAGCAAAGAAACCCTACGCACATTCATTAATACAGTAGTCCTCGGTATCAACCCTAAAAATACATGATAAAAAACCACGAAAAAGCGCTCAGCGTATTCAGCCTACCTACGTGCTTGGTCGAAGGGTGTACACAAGAAAGGCTCACACCTCTTTAGCCTTCCGATCCAATCACGGTTTCTCCAGTGTCTTGTCTAGGCACCTGGCTTCGGGGGACTCTCGCTCGTCCCGTAACCTCCGTCTTCCTACTCGGTCGTTGGTCATCTGCTCACCCACCTAGCAGCGTCTCAACCTCGCTCACTCATTCACTTAGGCGAGTTCTGTTTACCGTCGACTTGCGTCACTACTTACGGCTTGTCACCTACACACTCACGCCGACATCTGTATACGCATAGCGCCATGTCGCGTCCGCGACAGAACCTATGTGTAAAAATGTTGAGCAGGTGGGAGGGGCAAATCCTCAAAGAGAACTCCAGGTTGTGCAACAAACACGCGATCAGAAAAACTGAATAATCGTACTGTCGACTTTATCAAGACCGTAAGAAAGAGCTCCACTAGAAAACTGTGATGGTCTCCTCCTGAGGTAGGGAGCTGCTTGCGGAGGAACAATTCGACTTTTTCCAGAATTTAAAAAAAGAAAAAGAAAGACGTCACGTTTGATTTGCCTAATGGAAAAGTTTCCGTACCGGATGATGATTGACTTATGCTGAAAACAGCAGAAAAAATAATAAAAATAAAGGCAAGCCTTTTTTTGTAGGGAATCGAGGAAGGGGTAACTAGCCTGCAAAATGTTCTCACCCAAAGACCAAAGCACAAGGCAGCTGTCCCAGAGGAATGCAAAGTACAGTAAGGCCACAAGCTAACTTTTTGATAAACACAGGACGTGTTTTGTTCGACGCCGCTGATGCCGATGGCTGTCATGTGTGATACATGTTTAAATATTTCAGGAATGGTTGGGGATTAAGAGATTCAAGGTGGTCTTTCTTCTGTGCCTGGGCTTGAGCAGCGGGTGGCGGTTGAAACTTGTCTGAGCGTAACGACGAAAAGGGTAATGTCGCAAATAATGGGAGGGGCGACGACGAGAGAGGGAAGGACCCAACCAGCAACTGAGAGAAAGAAAGTGTGCATGTGGCTGTGTGGGTGCGTGAGTGCTGAAGGTGCGAAATCACCGCGAGGTGGGAGCACTGTCCCTCTAAATAACCACCACCACCACCACCACCACCACCACCACCACCACCACCACCACCTATTTGGGCGACCTCAGCTGTCTGATAAGTGCACACAATGGTGCACAACATTATCACTAGGATGATATTTTTTTACCCGCTTTAGCATCAGGATCTTCTAATACCCACGATCAGTCAAACACATGGGTAAAGTCTGTTTTACACCGCACGAAAATCTGTGTCTACGCAAAGACCGAGGAATTAAACGCGCATATCTCACGTAAATGATTTGGCAACAAGCATGCGATCAAAGGAAATGAGTAAACACACTGACATTATTTGGACTGCCAACCATACCATCCATACAGACACTGTACATTGCATTTCGGTATTTGCTCGAGATAAACGTACATTTCCTTTTAATGTAAGCACACATTAACGTGCAGTGGAACAATTGCTAGCGTCATAGCCTCTAGAAGGTTCAACACTAAAAAGGAGAGAAATTTAGGCAAAAATTGTGCGCAAGACTTCTAGGGTTTTCTCCCCCGTGCTGAATTACAGGACAATAGTTGTCAACATACGTTTGGTAGGAGCACCGTTTGCTGCTGACAACAACGTCGGTCGAGGTTCGTTAGTGCAAACCTCTTCCGCAGCTGATTGTATTTTGGTCGAGCACTGACTTTTAACTGGCTTCAAGAGGCGACTTTTGCCAAGTCTGTTTTACTGCTTATAGCTTGTTCCAAAGATCTAAGCTTTGACAGACTATCTATAGAAGGAGCTAGACTAGCGGTTGAGATTAAAGGATTAGAAAGTCTCTGGCTTAATTACAAAATATGACTCTCTTGTTCCCTGGCTTGCCTAAGTTTTGCACAATCTATTGTTGTTTTTTAAATGCTTCTTTAAGGGTAACTTAAATCATAATTATAAACTTGAAAAACACACACACAATATATATCATTTTAGATACAGTGCAGCAAAAGCATCTCGTCTTTTTGAAAGAAACGTTTAGATGATTACATAGGTAGCTTAGGGTCTTAATTAATACATTGCTGAATGGCTGCCATCTTTATTTTAAAAAATGCAAAGTAAATGACCTCTAGTCTAACTGCAACATAATCTGTTATTGATAAATCAATACATCATAGCAAGGATCTAATTAACAAGTGGGATAAGTTCACTGTTAATCAGTAACAGAAGTGAGCAAATAAATTCTGCTTCTTTAGAAGGAAGACTGTGTGATATAAAACTTCGCTTCTGATTGAATGCATGTCTCTCTGAACAAATTAATCGCATGACTGTACAACAGCACGCTGATTACCGCACTGGACTCGGTGGTCTGATAACACGATGTGCATGCATGCGAAACTGTAATTTACAGAGAGTGAATGTAATGCTCTCTTTATTGAAGGACAGCGCATGCCGCTCTCGGTGCACTCCTCCCTTACCATGTATGCTCGCAATTAACATGCACGCATGCACATGCAGAAAGGAGGAAGGAAAGAAAGAAAGACTGTAGAAAGCATATCCTTTTTAACATAAAGAGACACAGGTTGATAGCGGGTCACAGTGTGTGGACGTACCCTCAATAAGGTCCTCGCACTGGCTGCCGACATAAGCGTTCTTGCACTCGCAGGTTGCCCCGTTAGAGGCCAGAGAACCCCCGTTTTGACAGGCAAGGCCTTCAGAGACCTGCTGAAAGCCGAAACATATGCTTCATGCATAACAGACACTCAGGAAATTAAAATCATGTTAGACAAAGACCGAAATAGGGAGCTGCTGAGGTCTAGTCTTTGGATAACTTTTTAAAGACGCCAAATGAAAATGAAGTAGCTATGACTCAGGGGGAAAGGTCAGCTCCACTTGGACTCAGACAAGCGCTCACCCTCGAGGTACCCAGATAACCTTAGGGTTACTATCTTCTTACAGGTCCCCTGCGGCCACCCTGGAAGCTCCTTTTTGAAAAGGGAATCAGATGGGTAAACGTTAAACAAAGGTAACACAAAAGTGAAGACAATGCCCCGAGTGGTATGGATATCAAAGTCTCTGACTGCCCGTGTCCAGTCAGTCTTGTTTAGTATTGTTTAATCTTGTCTAGTTGTGTCTACTGTCTCGTCTCGTCTCATCTTTTTCTAGTCTAGTGGGTTCATTCCTGTCTGATCTGGCCTCGTCTGAGCCTTTCCTTATTAATAATATTAGAATTAATCTGTTTACTTCTGTTTAATTATATTAATAGCAATTGTGGTCATACACTAAAAAAACCTTAAACATCCGAGCACACGCGCCAACCTTTTTAAAGTGACAAGACGTCTCAGCAGAGGCAGGACAAACGTAAGCGGTCAGATCATTTTGATAGTGCAAATGGCACGTGCTATTGCTGAAATTGAAGGTGAAGGCTGTACAGGCAGCATCCAAATTGCACATCATTGCGCATCTGAGGTTGCTGAAGTCAGCAAAGGAACGGCTGTCTGGGAGAACGTCATTACACAGATCAACGGCGTTGAAGTGGTTTTCGTGGATGACTTGGGAAGCCCAGCAAGTGGCACAGAAAAAAAGCAGATGCTTGGGCAAGAAGCGGTCCCAGAGAGACCCCATCTCAGCAAAACCTGTAAGATTGGCCTCCTTTTAAGTCTGAGTAAAGTTGGGTTCACATCAGTACTGTTATGTGTTGTCTGTTTTAAACTGCTCAAATCTACAAAGAGATTTTGTCTCTGCTTGGTAGCAAGTTGTTTGACAAACGGATTAGACACATTAGAGATCGACGAAATATGGTTATAAAGATGGATGCATAACATTGTTGCTTAGAACAAACTGAACCTGTCAGAAAACTTGTCTTGTCCTCCTATTTCATCCATCCCGATTTCTTTCTTTCTCTCTCTCTCTCTCTCTTCCCCTCTCTCTTGCATAAATGGACTCAGCTTTTTGGTGGCAATTTCTCATCATATTAGCTACTACACAAAGTAAATCTGGAAACTGTGTACATGACCACAGCTACAAAACATTTGAATCTCAAGTTAGCATTCATATAAATAAAAAGGAAGGAAAGGGGAAAAGAAAAGACATCTAAAACATGATAGAAAAGAAAGAAAGGAAGGAAAGAATGGAAGAAACGAAAGAAAGAAGAAAAGAAGATACGAAAGGAAGGAAAGAAAGAAAGAGAACGAAAAAGGTCGAAATTGATGGAGAAGCTGCCTCGTACCTGTAGGGGCTTAATATGCGGCGTCTTATCACTGAGGTGACCTGCTTGTCTAACACGTGTCAAGCTGAACCCGCATTTCTTTGTTAAAAAGGTATTCGATTTTTTAAGTCTCGCCTACAGCCCGGTTGCAGGTGAGCTGGGCAGCAGCAGGCTGTAGAAGTAGCACGGGAGGCCAGAACTAACAGAGCTTTCCAGCAGGTCGTCCAACAAATTTATTTCCTTCGCCTTACCTTCACCTTGTGCAAAAACCAATGAAGGTTAAGACTTTATAGTGATCGATAATCGAGCTCCCAGCGGATATCATCAATAAAAGCAAAAGAATGATAGGTAACCCGCTAGGTTAGTTGATACACAAAAAGCTATTCATTAAATCGACCAGTTTCCTCTTCCCCACTTGCCCCACACTCATTTACAAGAATGAGGCACCACCCATTCTCAGTTCCCACGCTCACTCACACACAAGCATCAGGCACACAGTTCGCTAATTTTTCCAGTCTGCTTATGCATTCGTTTAGAAACCTCTCCCTGGCTGTTTTCTCTTGTCTTCCCCTATTTCTTAAAATTTTTAAAAATGACCATACACTATTTGGTTTAACAAAAACCTGCTCGTGTATGGAGCGATCAATTAATAGAAATTAATAGAATATATAGCCATTTATATAGTGTAGGTAATTATTATATTTCGCATACATGTATAGCTCGATAAAGAAAGGGGCGAAACGTCCCTTCGATTTTATAACAAGCAAAAATAAAATATACAGAATATATTTATCATTACATTACATTAATATGTAAACATAGGGAATTTTTTTTATAGAAACCACAGAAAGTACTCAAGCACGCCTACACATGCATAAGAACTCCACATACAGGCACACACGGGTGCACAATATATTTAGTCTTTCACTCGACTTTCTGACATAGTTAGCTGCTGGCAAAAGTCATCTTATGGATGTATTTTACGGGGGCTTTCAAGATCTGTGTCCTATCAAAAATAGATCTAAAGCTCTGTGGAAATTGTGACAAAGGATCGTTCGACCACTGCGAGAATCATATTTTGAGGCAGTCCACCATGTAAAAGCGCAGAACTACTTGAACCAATCAAATGACGAGCTCTATTTAGGATGTGTAACAAGCGGAGCAAATCAAATGGCGAGCTATATCACCATGTAAAAGCGCAGAACAACTGGAACCAATCAAATGACGAGCTCTATTTAGGACGTGTAACAAGCGGAGCCAATCAAATGGCGAGCTATATTTCGAAGGTCTTTCCAGGGGCGGGGGGAAGGGAGGGAGAAGGGGATGTTCCGGGAGGAGGGGGCATTTAGGGGGAGGGGAAGGGGTGGGGTTAGGGCGGGGGCTAGGAGTAGGGGATAGGTGGGGGTTGGGGAGGGGTGGGTGGCGTATAGGCAGTAAAGATCTTCCAGGAAACTGCAAGGTTTTCAGTGGTGACCGTACGAGATTAGCATATTTTACGTGATACGGTATTTTGATTGGCTCCAGTTATTCTGCGCGTTTTCATGCTCATATTTCGAAGGTCTTTCCAGGGGCGGGGGGAAGGGAGAGAGAGGGGGATGTTCCGGGAGGAGGGGGATTTAGGGGAAGGGGAAGGGGTGGGGTTAGGGTGGGCGCTAGGAGTAGGGGATAGGTGGGGGTTGGGGAGGGGTGGGGTGGGGTATAGGCAGTAAAGATCTTCCAGGAAACTGCAAGGTTTTTAGTGGTGACCCTACGAGACTAGCATATTTTACGTGATACGGTATTTTGATTGGCTCCAGTTATTCTGCGCTTTTTCATGCTCCCCACGTGGCTTCGCCATTGGGCCAGCCTACCAAACGCTACTCTGCATAGTGAAGAGCGTTGCCATGGTGACGCCAGTAGCGTTCGTGACTGCGAAAGCGAGTCGTCTGCAGCTTTTGAAAACCTCGTTGCACAGGACAACACAGTGACCTGTTGACATCATATGCGTCACGTAGTCAAACAGGAAATGAAACATCGATCGAGAAGGAATTCTCTAAGTTTCTTCACTCCCCTGCCGTCATGCGCAGGATAGAAAGCACCAAAATTCAGGAACACAGCCAAGCTTTATTGAAAAGATACTTTCCATGCATTTATTTTATGCATGTATGATATCTGTGTTATGCATAAATGCAAATAAACTTATTCCTGCACAGTCTCAATCTTTTTGCACATAAGTACCCGTGCATTCAGATGACTAAGGACACTTTTCTATAGGTACACATGCTGCATCCCATAATAAAATGAAAAGAAAAGATCGAACTCCCTCTCTTTCCAGTTCCCACCCCCCTCCACTGGGGAAAAAACCCTAAGGAAAACTCTGCTGTGTATTGTTCTGTGACCTTAAACCACTGACCGGGCAGGTCATGACTTTTTTTTTAACAGAGACGTCAGGGAAAAGGGTTTATTTTAGCTCAAGGCGGTCGATCGACATGCAAACTAAGAAAATTCGAACACTCCTCTCTCGAGAGCAACAAATCAAATATATTATTTAAATAATCAAATGAGAAATTTTCAAAACAGACTGTATGCACCATGCCGAGCACTCTAAAACCTGTCTTGTGTGGTATATATGACCACTATCAATACGTGTTAAAAACGCCTTAAATCAACTGACCTTTCTGCAATACAGATTTCACTTGCATTCTACCACGAGATTTTGACTCTCTGATCCAATCTTCTCTTCCATTAAACTATATAAAGCGCCAACACATATTTGTGCACGTGGGATTTGATTCTGTTCTGCTGAAATCACTTCCGTTTCCTTCTCCTTCTGGTTTGGTTTGGATTTTTTGGTTATATAGTTGGGGGTTTTTTTTTTACTTCCGCTATCCTTCAATGTATTCGAAATGCCTAAAATTAGCATAAAATTAGCATACCTAAGGCTATGGTCGATAACCATACTACCCTTTTTTTAAATTCTAAACTTTACTATATAGAGGCACTTCTCGATAGACACCCAAAGGCTGAGAATCACGTAGACAGGACGTCGACGTTGTCAAGCTGTATTCTGCCATTTAGTGCCAAACCATCGCCAAGCCGTTAAAAAAAAAAAAAAAACTTTCGTGTGGAAGATCTCGCAACATTCGTCGTCGACCATGAAAGGTAATGTGAGCTTTATGTGGACTTTCTCCCACAATATAGAAATCGATGACATTGTTAAAATTAGTTTTGGAAAAAGAAAGTCGAGCAGGATTAAGAAATATATTTGCTTATTTTGCTCTTCCAAGGTCCGCGGCTTTGCTGTTCCGACCTAGGCTGGAGGGTTTTTTTGTTTGTTTGTTTGTTTGTTGCTTAAAAGGTCCAGTCAGCTGATGATCCAGCCTTATCAGGACAACATAAAGAAGAATATTTTTTATCAGTACATGTACTTGCTGTAACATGTTGAAAATCCTGCCTACTGCTAACAACACAAATCGCTATATATATATATAGTCCATACGGTGAAACATCATCAGCTCGATAACCTACAAAATATAAAACGTGTTTACAAGGATGGATGGATGGATGGATGGATGGATGGATGGATGGATGGATGGATGGATGGATGGATGGATGGATGGATGGATGGATGGATGGATGGATGGATGGATGGATGGGGGTAAATATGTCCTGCCAACGCCAGGACCACAAGTAGTTGTCCAACAAAAACGATAGGCAAACAAATTGACATATAGTCTGTGAACAGCAAGGTGTCAGAAAAAAAACCCATATCCCGCTTCACATTTTCAGTCTAATGTCCGTTATACAAAAGCATAATAAGTTACTGTGAAACCTGGGAGCGACCACTGCCAAGAGCGACCCCCTGGTACGAACGACCGCAAACGGTCGGCACCGATCGATTTTCAACATAAATGCACCTCGAAAGAGCGACCACATTGGCAAGAACTACCACGACCGGTCCAGACTGGCAGCCAGCACCGTACGTTAGAGTGACCGAGCAGTACCCCGGGACTCCTCTGGCAGACCGTTGAGGGCGTTTGAAGGCCGTTGGAAGTTTAGAGCAAGGTGACCGTGTGGGAGGTAGTAAGTGACCAATATATATATATATACTGCTAGGAGTGAGCAGGCCCTCAGTCGGAGTCTGAGATCTTGGACGGATTAGTCTTTTGAGAGATCACAGTTGTACTTTTGCTAGCTAAATAGATGATCTTCGTTTTTGCTTTGATTTGTGTAAGAATAATAAAGACATTTGTTTACACTGTGAAATATGCCCCTGCATACGCGTTTATCCCAAACGTCTAGTTAGTGATGCTTGTGTCAGTAAAATGACGTCCTCATTGGCTGAAGACGTCCTCTCACAGGATGTTTTGGGCGGAAGATGATTTGACGATCTAAACCAGTCCTTTTATTCTCAACTTTCGTCCATAGATTCTTTCAATCACATGCACGTGGTCAGCAAGACAATTACACATA
This sequence comes from Lanistes nyassanus, assembly GCA_004794575.1. Taxonomy (NCBI): domain Eukaryota; kingdom Metazoa; phylum Mollusca; class Gastropoda; order Architaenioglossa; family Ampullariidae; genus Lanistes; species Lanistes nyassanus. Next base: position 770,731 of record SMGT01001902.1, on the reverse strand, counting down.
TCAACCAATCAGGTCAGAGACAGCAGAAGCCACACCCCGTGTCAACTACTAGAACATGCCCCTAAGTGGGCACCTAGAGTGGGCATAGCTACCCCCTCCCCTTCCTGGTTGTTTACACCCATCGGCTACATCAAAGCCCCTAGTGCTCGATACTACGCATCAGCAGCTTTCCCCTGCCCAAGTAACCCGCACCTGGCCTGGCTATGGTCCCTTCCCAGCTGTGCCTCAGGGCGAGTAACACCTTACCCCTTGCTTCTAGGGCCTGCACCCCTGATCAGAAGTGTGAACATGAACCTAATCTGGGCTGGTGATGACGTGAGCGGCTAGATGGAGGCTTGAACAAGGGACTACTAGACCTTAATTAGGGCCGGAGAGTCGAGGATGGGTCACACCTGGAATCTATGGGGTAATCTTGAGCCACCAGACCCCAAAATGTGACACACACACACACACACACACCCGCAAAAATGTAGCCCGCGCTACTAAATCATGGGTTAAGGAATTCACCACAGATGAAGGGTGTGTCAAAACGGGTTCGACTTTCAAAAACAATTATTTAAAGAACATATCCTCAACTATTCAGGACTACTTCTTTACACAATCTTACAACACAAACTATTTACATGTTGCATCATCTATTTACATACAGATACATCTACCACCTCCTTCCACCCCTTCTCCACCTAGCAAGGTGGCTCATCAGGGAGCACTGTTGGACTTGTATCCGGCATTTCCGACGCGTCCGATGCTTCAGATTTCTCTCTACAGCTGAAATAATCTGCATCTATGACGTCAAATGCGGTATGAAGGCCTCTAGGCGAGAGCAACTGTATAGCGAATACGCTGAGACAATTTGCGTGCCCCACCGTCCTTCCCCATCCTTTCCCGTGACCAACGGAGGTACCATCATGATCTGCATTCAAAGACGGTAACTTAGAACCAGCATGTGGCGTTCCTAACGTACCATTACCGTGTGTCCCAGCGCCTTCACTGATCAACCAGGGCATTTTATCTCCGTCCGGCCTTTTCACCATAACGGTCTTTGCCACATTCAGACTCGCGTCTGATTGACGTGCGCGACCCTTTTCCGATTGCGTTACTAAACTAACGGTCACCCGTTTACCGGTGCTGTGAGCACTTGTCCCGTCTTCGGCGTGGTGACTAACCGTGTTCGACAGACCAGGGGGGTGGGTTGCGGTCTCAGGCTGTTTCATCTCTTGTAGTGGGTGGATCTCCGTTGTGATCACAGTTGGGTCCAAGGCAGCAGGGCGTCGCCCACTCTCTCCTTCGGACTGGCGACAGCCATCCCTACAGTTGTGCTGTATCACTTCCAGGCATCTCTCCAACACGTGGGTGATTCCTGATATCAGGTGTACCAGCTCTGGGGGCAATGCTTGCGGCCCGGTTGGTCCCCTAGCGTCTTCTGTCGACGTCACACTACCACGATCTTTTCACGTGGACGCTGAATCCCTCTCCTTGTTGCGTTCCCCCCCCCCCCCATCTACACCAGCTTCCACCGAAGGGGGACCTGGTTCCATCACCCCCGGTTTATCTCCAGTGTGAATGGAACAGAAGCTCGGCGAGTGGTTTTGGCCCTAGTGTGCCCGTCCCACCGTCATTTGATCCTCCAACCGGCTTCTTTGCTACCGGATGTTGATCGCTGGGCGGATCCACATTGATAGGAGATGTTGCAGTACCTGCTCGACAACTCTCATTCCCCCTTTTCCGGCCCCACTCCCTTGGTGCCCTCTCCCCCTCGGGGTGGGCATGGCTGCAGCACCCCAGGCTCGTCACTTGGTTGCACATCTGAATGCTGCAACACTGACGTCAGACCTGGTTCCTGTTACTCTGTTACCTGTTACCTGTTACTCTGCCACTATCAGTGGCAAACTCTTTCTCCTTTCCCTGAAAGTGCCTCGCTTCTTTTCGCTGGCTAGTGACGTCGTCTTCCGATGTCTCTGTCGCTTCAGGGTTGGTGAGAACTTTATTTGCAGACATGGACGTTGAAAAATCATCCCCGTCCACTGCCTGTGATCTGGGAGCTGTTGCAAGCTGTTTTTCACCAGTCTTGCGCCCTTCTACCTCCCGTGCCATCGTCGCATTGAGACGAAGGGCTTCTTCAGCTGGGTTAGCAACCGCCGGGTGGAGACAGGGGAAATCCGTCCTACTCTTGCCTTTCTGCCTTGCTTCCCAGATCTTGTTTCTCGGAGGCGTTCCACTGTTTGGGGAGCGAACTGCGGCGGCCACTGGTGCACCTGCCTTCCCCTGGGTCAGGTACGAACTCTTGGACAAGGGCGTCCCACGTGTTCACATCCCAGCTACACTGGGTGCGGTGGGTTTTCGAAACAGGCCGCCTTTATTCTGCCGCTTGCATAAGGACATTCGATCGTGACGTAAGCAGCCGGCACGGTTCTGACATCGCCGTTGTAGAAGCTGAGCGTCACCCTCTCTTTGAGCTTGTCCTCTTCCCTGATCAGCTTCTGATCCACTACAGCGGAAAATTCGCAGCGGAGTCCAAGAATATGGGTAGCCACCGGCCGTGTTAACCGTGCCGCGGATATGAAACAGTTTGTTTCCCGAACCTATCACGGCGTTAACAGACGCGCGCCGATGTTCGTTCCTGAGCGAATTGACTTTAGCTTTCGGACACTGTCGCGAAGTGTGGCCATACCCTCCACACGTGTAGCACTTGACAGTGCTGTCCGGCTTCTTGCTCTCGCGCCTCTCCTCGCCTTTCGCGTGATCCTTCATCGGGCTCTTTGGTGGCTTGTCCCCACTATCACCGTGTCGTTGAGCACGTGATCTGTCTGACCGCGGGACGTCTCTCTTCGCTTTCGTCAACTTACGTTCCGCGTCATCAAACCGTTCCACTGCTTCCGCGAATTCATCAAGATCTTTGAAGCCGAGTGTCTCAATGTGACACGTAAGTTCCGGACGGTAGGTGTCTAAGATGACTCCCCGAGCTATCTCCCTTTTGATGGCCTATAAGCTTGACGTGTCAACTTCCGCCATCTCCATCGACTTTTGGAACGCGGTCAAGACCCGATGATGGAAAACTGGTGCTTTTCTTCGGGCCGCTTCAATGCCTTATGAAACTGCTCGCGGTACATGTCAGCCGTGATCTGATAACACCTTAACAAAGCCTTCCTAATTACGTCATAGTCATCAGCCTGTTCAGTGGTCAGTTGATAGTAAACTTCTTTCGCACTGCCTTGCAACAACGGCGCCAGTTGAATGGCCCAATGACTGTAAGGTAGGTTGTACGCGTTAGCCATCTTTTCGAACTGTGTCAAGAATCGCTCGATCTGATCGGTCTTGGGGTCAAAGGGTGGTAGCTTGACTTTGTGGGTATGTTGCCATCCTGGCTGAGAATTGCTGCTACTGACTTTCTCTTTTACTTTTATCTCTGCCATCTTTAGATCAAACTCCATCCTTCGATCTGCATATTGCCGGGATATCGCCCTATATAAGCTTAATTATTCCATGTTATTATGAGTTCCACATTTCTCACACCGAAACAGTGATACGATTGTTGTGATCATGCACTTACTCGGAGTGCAATTTTTGAAGCATTAGCGTTCTTTGCGTGTGCATGCATAACAATCTGTACTCCGCTCACCTGTTTGGTACAAAATCTTCCAGGAACGGAATGACGCACGAATGACATCCACCTCTCATTTCAAGTCACCATTTCGGAACACAGACCATGAGTAAAGGTGGTTGAGAAAATAAGTAACAGGGGAAAAGTTAAAACTAGTGTTTGACTTCTTTTTTACGATGCATGGGGTGTGGGGGTGGGGCGAGATAGTGAAAGACATTCACTTTGATCCTGTTGACTTTATTTACATTAACTTTATTTCCTTTACTTTTTTCTCTTGACTGTTTTCTTACAATCATGGCCACCATGGAACTGATTTTTGCAAACTATACGAGAAAAAAGATTTCAACAAAGGGCACGGGAGAACTATTAGTGTGTAATTCAGAGCGTTTTAAGGAGGAGCTGCATGATAACACATTTAGGCCACAGTATTTCCATATCTCACTCATGCATATTTTAAAATATTCTGCTATTTGGAACCTGGTGCCGTTTGCGTGCTTATTTGTTTTAATCTATATATTACCACTGCCAGTACTATTTAAATATTTTCACACTTGCACATTTACTGAATTATCCTGCAACAATGCAAACCCAAGAATGGTTCACTGATTTATAGTGAGTTGATTCCCAAACAGGAGATGGAATTCCTATAAATACTTCCTTTATATTCTTCCCACAGTTACAATAAGCGATTGACATGATTTGCCGATAGTGTCTACACCGATCGATGGTTTTTATTCCACCGATTATGATCGACAGTTTGTTAAGGCGTCATATATATATATATATAGATCAAGGAGTGTAAACAATAATGACAATTGCTATTAATAAAATCAGAACATTTTAACATCGAAAACGAAAAATCTATCATCAGTGCGTCGTGTTTTCATTGCGTTCTTTTTGGGCGATCGGTGTCTTGAGCTAGACAGCACGTGTATTTCTTCTCACCATTCCGGGAAGCTAATGTCTCAAACACATAATATAATGGATTTAAATCTTTTCATCCGTCTTCCATTGCCTCATAATATGAACAACCCGATAACGAGTCGCGCGATGATTCTCATGAATTCATTGTAAAAAGCTACACTCTGGTCTAGACTAAATAACAGTACGCCTAGCTTGTCCTTCTGTGGATGACGTCACTGCGGCCGCTGTGCTCCCTGCTGAGTTTTCCGCAATCTCCGGCGCCCCGCCTACCAGAAAGCGACACTTTAAGATTCTAATACAGGAACTGGTGATTATTGTTAAAAAAAACTTCATGCCAGGAACCCTACATGCACCACGTTCTTCTCCATTGGTGCTAGGCAAGTTATGATCAGACAAGCTGCAGTCCACATATAACACTGATCTGGTGCTTGGCATATCACAATATTAAGGCCTCAACAACATATCGCAATGCCTCAACAACATATCGCAAGGCCTCAACAACATATCGCAAGGCCTCAACAAGAGACACAGACAGACCAAAAGCAGGACTGTTGAAGCAAAATCACAGTCAACATCACCAGCCACAGCAGGTCATAGACAAGAGATGGATGATGTCAACAGATTTAAACATGAGTTCACTCTGTTCACAGACACCATGCATGGGTGAGGGTGGTTGTGTCTTAGATAATTAACCCCCCTGCCACCCACACACACACACGCACTTGGCTTTCTCTCCTTTAACCACCTACTTTCATCTTTTAATCCTTGGTTTGTCTACCCCTCTCCATTTACCTGTATCCTCATTTTCCTTTAGTAACTAACGCCCTGTGCAACTAACCTCTGCCAGCAAGAAACTCCTCACCTGCTACCTGTCATGTGATTGGCTACGACTGCAGGGGTTAGCTGTACATGCCAAAAATACTTCACCTTCATAATATGCAGCATGGAACTGCACACACATGGTGCCACACAAATTCAATCGGTCTAATGTCATACCAGAATTTAATTCTGCCAAATCTGGCTGTCGTTTGTCTTAGACTTACGATTAAAATGGCCCTGCTTATGGAAGCTCCGAAAAGAGCTGCGTTACAACAAATGTATCAATTCAAGCAGTCTTCATTCCTACTGAGACTTTGCACCAAGCCCCCTGTTTCCTCAGCACCTCACTTATAGTTCATACAGCTGGAATACATATTTTAATAAAACACAGTTTTTCTTGTGGTTTTAAGCTGATCAGTACTGAGGAATCAATGGCTACAAGAACTGATTAAGAAAGATACCTTCATTATTGCTGTGCATGCAGTACGTATTATGGAAAAAAACTGTTGATAGAACTAGAAGGGGTTAATTACATCAGTTTCCAGCAAATAAACAGAAGAATGCTGCATGGACAAATAAAGTAAAAGAAAACTTTTGATATGTGGCATTCAGATAACAAAGTACAAGCGCCTGTGTAATCAACATTTCACAGGCAAAAAACAAATAACAAAGGTGTTGTATGAGAAATAATTTTCATCTTTTATCTGGAGATAAAGCATTTATGTTTGGTGTGAAAAGGAGTGCCGTTCTTTGCCTCTATGAATTCTGCCTGGGAGGATAGATCATTTGCAAGGAGAGACCACAGACAATGTAACGCCGCACGTCACGAGAGCCGAGACTGGGCAGTAGAGGCAGGGAGGTGGGCAGAAGAGAAGGTGTGCAGCAGCAGTGGTGGCCTCAAATAAACATGTAGAAGGCCTCTGACGAAGTCTTTTCCTTGGTTTGGAGAGAGAGAGAGAAGAAAGTTTACAGAAGCGAACCAGCTTCATCACAAATGGCGCTGCGACAGGACGTATCTCTTCTCTCTCCTCCTTACCAACCGGGGAAAGGAACGGAGGAGCCGGACCCCTCCACCCCTACCAGCCAGCAGAGAAGCCTTGACGCCAGCCCGGCCCGTCGCCATCGGCAGGAAAGGGACCATCACCAGGTACCGAGGTGACGGATAGGATGACGTGGACGCCGAGGAACGGGCGGCAGAGGCGTCAACAGGCCAGGAGGTCTGCGGGGACTGGAGGGTTCAGGATGCGGCACCACGCACCTGGGTGACAGTACAGAGAGGGAACGGCTGTGGCCTACCGGCGAGGAGATAGACACTGCGGAGAAGGTCTGCACCATCGCTGGGGATGCCTTGGCGACCAGTGCACTGGGAGGTTTCTTCTAGCGACGGCGGGACCGGACAGAGGCGGTGCGTAACGGTGCTTGCGCACTGCTGTCCGTCGGTCGGCTACTGGCCGACAGGGTATTACGGGGCCTCGCAGGTGAAGACCTCTGCACCCACTTCGTGGTCCGAAGGAGGCCGGTAACCCGGAGAGCACAGGCGCAAGTACCCCTGCCTGACGCAAAGGGCACGAAAGACCAGCGAGGGATCAGCTGCATTCCTTGCTGCAGCTGATCTTCGTCACCTCCGACAGAGACTTGTGATTTACGGATGCAGCACATCATTTTAACGTCAACTGGACCGTTCGAATGCACGTGGACGATCGTTTCTTCTCTAGAACGTTTGATAAACACCCGCTCGGTAAGACTGTGCAATCTTGCGGAAATTGACTTATAGACAGTGCGTTTGTATATATTCTACATGGACCATACGCGTTGTTTAGTATTGGACTGTTCTGTTTCATTAGCTGGTGTATGAATTCATCCATGTGTTCGGTTTCATTAGTGTATATGATAACTGATGCTTTTAAAGATTGTGCGTAGCTTGTATATAATATTTCATGTGGTTTTCTTAGTTGTTGTACATTATTTAGTTATGCTCGGCGCGATGCTCTTCTGTTTTCGATTAACAGCTATCCCCATCTCTCTTTCTTCTGTTAGGAAACAGCCGTGGTAGGATGTCATAGTGTAGGAATTGTGACAGGGTGCATCCTCCCCCTAGCAACTATAGCTTGGGTTACCCTACACATTAGGGTCCTCGCTAAAAAGTAGAGGGCAGGTGGATAGGTACGTCTGTACCCTTCACAATTCCGGTGGTCTCTGTACTGCTCACCATGTTGACAGACAGAACCGTCAGGGCGCCTCAAGCGTCGGGTTATCTCAAGGATGAGGTTGCGTTTGAGCGGCCGGGAATGTGATTGGGGCAGCCATCACGGAGACGGTTTTGGCCACCACTCTCACAGCCACAGCGTGTGCCCAGGTCGAGTGGCGCCAGCGACACGTGGCTCATGGCGCACGTCTGTGTCATCTTACAGCGTGCTGTGCTAGGCTCACTCTCTTTAAACGTTTCTATATCCTTCTAGGATAGTAGCAGATACTAACACAACTAACATATTCGGATTCTACTCGATATATTCTTTCAGTAGATACTAACCTCACCCAACGTCTTAATAGATTAGGTTAGTTTGTAGGCATATTTCTTACCTTTATCTATTCACATTAGCTAGTTTAACTGCCTTTTATTTTCCTTCTCACTCTACTTAACTTTCCTTAACACTAACAGGAAGAGCAAAGCGCTCTCTAGTCACTGTATATTTTCATGTCCTTGTAGGTATATCCTTTCACTTTTTATTCTAAATGTTGTATGTGTAAGAAACACAAAATGAGGTATATCCACCTCACTTCCACCCGCCAGCTTCTGCCGTAGCTGGCAATGGCTCGCTCCCACCCGGTAAAAGCGGGGTGCCTGCCGCACAAAGCAGAGTCCCGAAGTAGGGTGAAACAGGAGGAGGACGAGGGAAAAGATGTAGCAAAACAGTAAAGTGCAGTAAACCGTGGGGTGGCGGAGCAAGTAGGGCGGCAGCAGCAGTGGCGGCCCTAAATAAAGTACGCAGAGGGCGTGGAAGGAACAAAACCTGCCTTATAATTGTTTGAAGGAGAGAGAGAGAGAGGAAAGTTGCGAAGCGAACCTGCTTCATCACACATGTATGTGCCTAGGCACCACACACACACACACATGCAGAAACACACAACAAACAAAATAAACCTTTATTGTATCCTCGCCGCAAGACTCGGGTGATTATGTACCATCACAGGCGAGAAAGCTAAAGGATAAGAACGTGGGCTCATCCTGTACCTCCAAAAGACTTAAAGCAGAAATCAATCCAGCACAAGATCTTAAATTTGTCTTATTTGAGGAGAGAGGGAGAGAGAGAGAGAGAGAGAATGTAGTGCATTTGTGCGTGTGTGTGTATCCGCACGTGTATGTACATGCATATATGCAAGAGCATGCGGGAATACTTTGATGTATATTTGACAATACAAACAGCTACTGAGGTGAAAAGCCCAACTAATCTCTAGACATAACTTTTGATGTGAAGTGGGTCTGATCACTGCTACATACAACCACCCTGGCTATGTTTGTTGACCAGGTTCAACAAAACAGATACATATATCTGGATAAGAAATATTGTCTTGCAAAAAATGAAAGCACCGTGCATGACTATGGAACCACTGAAGGCTGTACAATGTGGCTGTTTGTTATCAGTTTTGCTTCAGCTGGCAGTGGAAAATTTATTTCTCACAAACCTGTAGCTTAAATTTTATTCTTGTATATGGCAAGCAGTAATCGTTCAACAACAGGACTGTCATTTCCTCTGGCAGCCATTCATCACATTTTTAAAGAACAAGTTTCAATGCAAAATGTAAACATCCTAATATTCATCCGCTGCATTGTATATTTATATATATAGAACCTCTTTTGGCTTGCTTTTGATTAAATCTACATGAGACTCTGCCTGCCAAACACAACAGGACTTTTGGACATTTTGGTAAAATGAAATGAAACCAAGCTATATGGACATTTTGGTAAAATGAAATGAAACCAAGCTATATGGACATTTTGGTAAAATGAAATGAAACCAAGCTATATGGACATTTTGGTAAAATGAAATGAAAAACCAAGCTATATGGACCTTTTGGTAAAATGAAATGAAACCTAACTATATGGACATTTTGGTAAAATGAAATGAAACCAAGCTATATGGACATTTTGGTAAAATGAAATGAAACCAAGCTATATGGACATTTTGGTAAAATGAAATGAAACCAAGCTATATGGACATTTTGGTAAAATGAAATGAAACCAAGCTATATGAACCCAAAATGATGAACAGCATCAGAACTGTCCTACAAAAAATCCGGTGAATGAAAATATGTCCACCCAAAAGGGGGAGGGATCTGCCAACAAGCAAGCATATACAACAACACTTAAAACAAAGTCACCTTTTATTCTGATAAAAGCCAAACCTTAAAAAGAAATTTTAGCCAGTAAAATAGATACAAAAAAGGTATTGATGGAAGACATTCCAAAAGTATTTTTATCACTAATTCTACAAACAGAATTGAACTTCTCTAACTTAGAACACTGCCAAACACAAAAATCTCTGAAGACAGTCAAACAAAATTAGTGTACACAAAAAACAATGGCTCAAAATGAGATACATCAGAACAACTATTCAATATAGCTATGAAATATCTGATCTGTGTAAAAGATGAACAAAGAAAGCCACTTGTCTTCTTCCGTTGTAAATAACTTTTAAAATGACAATTGTTGAAGATTTTTTTTAAAAGGAAAAACTTGGACAAATGAGACCAGTTCTTTCAGAACCAGCTGATTCCATACCACGCAATTTATCCAAAGAGAAAAGCTGAAGGAATATAGCTTTTTTCCCCATGAAAATAGATTGGCTTTAAAAATCTGATGCAAAGTAAATTCTCTCAATTTATAGGAAGTTATTTTAAAATTATTTTTGATTTAAAAAAGTTGTCAAATACATCGTGCTTAAAACAAATTTGTCACAAAGATTAAAAAATAAATAAAAATAAAAGTCTACAGTTAGAGGTATGGTTTAATAAAATTAGTGCTGATTCCTTTTAAAGATAATCTGCCTTTGAGTAGTTCTAATGCAGCAAAGAAATAATTTTGACAACACAAGGGAAACAGCCCCTTGTAGCCCCCCAACCCCAACAGAAAAAAACCCCTGCAAGAACTGTTCTAAAATTTGTGTAAAGATGACAGCCATCCTCCCATCTCTGCCATACACATAAACAAGATGGAGAGAAACAAAACAGGATATAGAGGAACATAACAGGATATACAGAAACATAATGGGGTTTACCAGCAAAAATAAATATTAAGAGCACTCAGAGCATTACAATTCAATTAGCACATAATGCACTCCCAAAAAGTGTTGACTGCACAGGTGTTCCTATCTGCTTCTCCACTCATAAAAGCTATTATGAAAGGTCTGTCTACCTAGCATCTTCCACATCCATTTTTTTTCAAAAAGAGATAGGAGTGCAATCCAGCCTAGATCATTGGCAGAGAGTATGTCCACCCTGTCCATTCTCTGAGGAATGTAAAGGGATCAAGTGTATTGTTTTTCTCTGTCTTCACGTCAATTAAAAACAATCACTTCCTTAGATAACGAAAGTTCGTGCAGTAAAATTAATCGTCACTTGCTGACAATATTTTGAGAGTAAAAGAGTCAGAATGAACAAGGTGGACATGGGGACTTCCAGGTCCTACCAATATAAAGTGCACAACTTATGACTTATTAAGTAAATACAGGTACAACCAAGAAACAAGTTTTCTTTGACCTTTTCGACTGCAGCTGCAGCAGAAAATACTGGAAACATGTTTAGCGGTGAATATTGTTGAAATAATTTTCACTCAGGTATTTTATCTTTAACAATTTGTGTATTACAAAATCACATCAGAACACAAAAGACAGCACCCAAGTTGCCAAACTGCACATTTAGTCACATAAGCAGTGTAATCCAGTTTTGAAAATAGATGCACAACTTTTTAAAAGTTTACATACTATAAAACATTGTGCCGCTATTGCACAAATTTCAGACCATGAAGGAAGGCATCATAGATAACATGATTCAAAATTTAATTATGCTCAAAAACCACCTTTTCATAAATGTCACATTTCTGACATTTACATCAGTGTGTTTTCTATACTTGTCATTGTTCATTTTAATATGAGTAAAATTTTTAGGGAAAATACAGGATGTTCAAAACAACACCAGCACAGGAGACAAAGCACTCATCTTCCTATAATGTGGCAGAAAAAATAAACATCCCTTTTCCTCAAGCAAATTATATATATTCCCACCAACTGATTAACCAACAAAATAAAACAGGGTGGTGAGGGGAAACAACTAAAGGAAAGGCAAGCTCATATTCAAATTTTTCTGAACTAGGCTTTATTAATGGGATCAAAGATAGTACCTGTCTTATGGTAAAATAAAGAGATACGCATACCCAGGTACATACATCAATAATGCATAAATCTTGTTTTTAATTCAAAAATAAGAGAAAGTAGTTTACAAGGTGGTATTAAAAATTTTCTGGATTTTAAGAAAGATTCCTTCCAAAAAAATTTTTGTTTCAAGAAATATTCATCTTTGTTCAAAGGCAAAAATGGATATCAACACAAACACTTAATCTAAGCGGTGAAAAGAAATGTTCAGTGCCTGACTGCAGTGACTCAGTGCTGCCAGATAATCCAGTACAAACCACCTCGCTCCAACCCTTGATTTAAGAACAAGGAGGGGCAAAGGCTGGCCTGTGACAGGTTGCAATTAGCACATGGATCCCTCCATCAAAAAAAGCATGGCATATGATAAGTGCTTTGAATTTAACTGGAACAGACGACAGCAGTTACAAGACAAAGTGCAATTTCTGTAATTCAGGATAGCTAAGAGAACTATTAGAAAAACAGCATTGTTTCTGGTCATTTTTCATCCATGTTCTACTACAGCACTGCTTCCTGCTGGTTTGGAAATGTTTTCTTTCGATCCACTTTGATGACACCTTTCTACACTCCTGAAGTCTTGCAATCTATTTCGGCCAAAGGTCCTCAGCATCTGCTTCAATTATCATCTCTGGAGTGGCTGACAGCCCTTGTCCCATAAGGTACCGGTGCCTACAGGAAACCCCCACACTGTCGTATGTCATGGCCTCAAAGAAACAGGCTTGAGAAAAGCGATCTCGCAAGTCAGTGTTTGTGACGTGGTCAAGGAAGTGGCGCAGGGGCATGATGTGAGTAAAAGGTGCGTCCCATGATGTCAGAAAATCCTCAACAATATGATGGATTCTCATTGGCCGTGGAAGTGTCTCTTCCTTCCCTTTCGTTTTCATTTGTTCCACTGGTAAAGAGACAAAACCCCACCAATTAATCAGTAAGTAAATAAATAATATGAAGCACAATTGTTTGAAAGACCTGCATCCCCAAATCCACCTTTTTTTTCACTGCTCTTTCCCTGTGAACAGGAAAAAAATCCCCAGAAGGTGATCATTAAAATCAAATGCTTCCATTCTATCCCCCCCACAAAAAAACCCCAAAAACTTGACACTCAGAAAGGAGATTTATGTACACTTTAAAAAAAAAAAGAAGACCTGTCCCCTTTTCACAAATCTGCTTAAAACTATTCCTTAGGTACACCAATTATATGCAGTGTAAATAAAATTGATGCTGAAACCAAATACACTGGCTGTTTCTGCTGTTAAAAACCGATCCATCTCCAGTAGATCAGTGCTTGTAGTTTCAAAAATATTGGCCTGCTGCAGCACACACAAGCATGTATGAGCACAAGTAATACAGATAAGCCAAAAAAATCTGCAATGAATTAGATTTTCAACACGGGCTATGAGAGACCAGAATGACGGCAGCTGACTTACTTGTCGGTAGCGTCTCGTAGTAGTAAAGCACAGGGTGGAGAAAGTTGGAGTTGTGAGCATCGCCGGGCTCTCCCGTTGCACGATCATAGCGAAAGATGTCCTTGCCAGGTCCAGAAAACTCTGATCCATACTCCATTAAAAGCACCAGCACACGTTTGGCTGGCAAGCCCGTACTGCTGGTGAACTGGTGCAGCAAATTGATTGGGAACTCTTCAATGTATTCCACCGCCTCACCATCCCTGTTTTGAGTCAGTCATGTGATAATAAAAAGCTCTAAATTTTGGTGACAAAACAACAGTCTTCTAACTTCTTCCAACCTGATCTCACTGCCCTATTTTATGGTTCCTTTTTTTTACTTTTTTCTTTGTTTCCTTCGTCCTTCAAGTGCCTTCGTTTCTTTAAAAAAATTACAGCAGAATTTATTACCACCATATAAATAACAGATCTGTGACACAAATAAATCACTCAACTCAGAGGTAAATAAACATTAAGAAATAAATTATATCTAAGTCGGGAAAATACCAAAATACATCAAAACAAAAAATATCTGATGATAATTGTTAGGCACTGGCATTCAATGATCAACCACATTATTAAAAAGAAACCTTTTGATTTAGATTTTATTTTCCATATCAGAACAGCCATAGCATGCTATTCTTTCTATGATGTAGGCAACTCACTCAGAGAAAACCATCACATCTCCCAGCATCTGGAACATCTGGTACAGACCAGACGCTTCATTTATCCGTTTAAGAAGGTGATTCAACAGATGAACTATGGAGACCGTTTGATGAGGCCATGGAACTTTCTCATACCTCCACTCCAGGAGTCTGCTCAGTGCCCTCACTGTTAACACACACACAAACATGCACACACACATGTGCACACACACACATCCACACACACACACACAGTCCACATTGTATAAGTTGCTATAAGGTTGTACTGCTTTCAAAAACTGATAAACATGGCTTATTAATGGCAAAATAATCACTTAGCTATGCATACATCCAAGATGAACAGACATCTCTCAATAAGCTATGCATCTTAAGCAGAAACTTGTCAAATATATAGAGACATTTCTTAACTAAAATTAAGAGACTTTCAGAAACACTGTTTAATCCAGCCAAGCTGTAAGTTCACCACAGGTTACGAACGAGCTTCTTAGTTTTTAGTTTTACGGAGAAACCACCCTAATTTATCAGAGAAGGAGGAAATAGATTTATCTCCCTTAGATTACATTTGCATTTAAAAATGCTGCACATATTGATCGATTGTTGGTAAAGAAAATATCTAGTCATCAAAAAATATGAAGTCATGTACATGCAAATCTTGAAGGGATAAGAAAGGCATTAAAATATTCAATAATAAATGTATAAATCAAATGGATTATTACTTTTGGATGCCAAAGCACAGACTAATATGGACACAGCAAAAGGATTATGTGTGAGCAAGAAAGCGAGTATGTGAATGAAGGAGTGAGAGTGCAAGTCAAGTAGAATATATGAGATTGTGCATGTGCAAATGGACACATGCATGTACATTTCTGTGCACAACTGCATGTAAGCATGCCTTTAAATCAGAGGACTAAAAAAATGTATGAGAATGTTACATAATGAAAAAAAAAAGCCAAAACTTACATGTGTATCTAAATCCATGGATGAAGCCCCCTGCAGATTTTCTGAAGTCAAGCGAATGTGTCGCTGCACCAGCAAAAAACATTCCAGGGTTAGTTGTTGACTCATAGTTGTAATTGATAGCTGGAAACTTCTTCAACCGCCCCTTCCGGCGAGGCATGGTATCATTTCTGAAATAAAGTCAATGTTAGATAAAGCAATTGTTTTTCATGTGCTTTAAGACTCTTTCAAGATCTCTATAAATGAAGTTCTTATCAAAGACCTGATTTCTCCAAGATTATTATTGTTATTGTGATTGCTGTAGAAACTTATCAAGCGCAGGACCCTCATATAGGATCAGACTCTATACATGCTTGATATTACAATATAGAAGGTAAAAACAAAGGAACAGACAGAAATGATAAAAATATACAAAACTATAAAAATGACATATTGGAAATGTAAGTTTTCTAAAAGAATAAATCATTCCAGTGGAGTAAAGGATGAAGCTATTACAAGTGGTAATGGATACTATGGTGCAACAACATCTATGATGTCCATCTTTCTATGCAATTATTATGATATATCTCAAAAGAACTCACTGAAACAGACTGGAGTCAAAAGTAAAACCAAGGCAGCGGATAACTTTATCATAGGGCTCACGCAGTGCAAAATTGTCACCAAAGATTGTCTCATATTCTTTATCTGAGTCACTTTTCACATTAATCGTCACTCTGCCGTTCTTCTTCTGCAGCTCAACCTCAGTGATGTCTGCCTCCAGAAGGCCATCAAGGGATTTAAGCTGATATGTGTCAAGTAGTGCATTATTAACTCCCCTGTCATAACAAAATACATGTAATAGGGAACATGCATTAGAAAGCTGCCAAAAAAGTCCAAACTCAAATATGCTTTAATATGCTTATTGGAGCGGTCATAGGAAAACCCTTAGCACTTGACATGTATGATTTCAGACATGGCAGTTATTCCTACAAATCTCAGAAGAAATTACAACTGAAAAAAAGCCTGTTCTTTTTCTGTACATGCAGACTTTTATGTTTTATGACCCATTTTTTCCAAACTACCATTTGCTAGGAACAATAAGTATCTCCTAGTCACATAACTTTTACAAAAAAGTAGTCGCCACATATACAGCTAAACTACACATAATCCTAGTGACCACAACTGTAGCCTAACTGATCTAACCTATGTAGGGCTGTAGAGGGATTCTGATGTACCTTAATGTATCAAATCATTTAACATCCCAAAATGTTTCCTAGTAACTGGCCACAAACAGAAAAAAATGAGGCAAAACTCTTTTGTGGTTGCATTGCTTATGTGGCTTTAAAAATAGCCCAGAGCAATGTTCTCTCCAAGCTGTGTGCTTATACATGCATGCAGATGTATGAAGCAAAATGCACATGCCTTACTACCCAGGACACAAAGTTATCTTTCCGTCCTTCACACCAATTAAGGCCCTAACAACATGCACTGGCGTTTCCTATCCCAAGAGCTGATCAAAACATAAGCAGATTTGAATCAGACGAATAGCAGTCAAGAATAGACTTGTGATACGATGAGATGAAGAAAAAAAAAAGGGGGCATATGGTTAATGTCATGAAACAATGACGAAACACTAAAAAGTTAATCAACTTCATACTTTGAGAAGCAGACTTCATACCTCAGATCTCCAACATAATGAGTTTCCCATGACAGCCTCACTCGGGAGCGTGACACCATGTGGATCAAATTTGTCACACCATAAATTCCATCTGCTACTTCAAAGGCTGCGTTGCCTCGGCCTGCAGGGACAGCAAAAGACACATGACAGCACAATCAACAGTACCAGTTCCCCAATCACTTTGATTTCAAGCACTGTGCCAGGATTGTGTGCTAAACAGGCTGTGTAATTACCTGCAGTCTGACTTGACTTCTAAAGCGACTCGTTTAAAAAAATATTTGCTTGAGGCAGTTGAGGATATTAGTTAGGACCAAGATTTAGACATCAAATAATTCCTGTTATATGCATGAAAAGACTTACCTAGTATCAGGACACTTTTCCCCTCATAGTCCTCTGGATTTAGGGAGACAGTTTCATAGCCCTCGGAATATTCAATTCCTTTCATATCTGGAATATTGGGTTTTGCTATGCCAGTTGCAATTATTAGGACCCTAAAACAAATTGGTAAACATACAAACCACTATAATGGACTATAATTCCAGATGTATCTACCATTTTTTAAAAGCTTCTTCTCTTATACATGTTGTGATAGACATGGAAGTGACAGCCAGACAAATATTAATTTGTATGATACTTGCAGAACACAGACCTTACATATACAGAAACTTCACTCCTTCTTCGCGCTTTGTTCATGCTTCTAGAGTTGTGTCCCTTTTGGTTGCGGTGTTTTGTGCCGAAACCGGCATGAAGCTTTTAATAATTGTCGCGCTACTTTATTAATTCTGTTCTGCTTGTGGTGGGAAGTGTGGTATAATGAAAGCTACATATACAGTAGTATGTGCCATACAGAGGCAGGACAGTCATTCTGATTCACAGTATTTTCTTATTTGCTGCTTGTTCGTTTTTTGTTGTGTCCTGAATGCAGTCACCTGTTTTGTTTATGCACACACCAAGAAGTCATTCAGAAAAAAATTCACACACACACACACCCTCACAAACACGCAAACATACACAGTAAATATTCATTTACTTGCTTCCTTAGCATTTTACATTTCTTGTTAGCTCCATTGCATAACTGTCATATTTCAGACAAGCAGATATATGAACTGTGTAGAAAATCCTCCAACTACTGTAAAAACACTTAACCCTATTTAAATGTATTATTTTAACAGACTTTTTGCCCATACCATCAGATCCAGCACACTGCATGAGTTTGTGTATGGGAAAAATCACATGGGATAATTTACAACAGCCTAAAATGCATTTTTAAAAATCAGATGCTACTACCTTACGGTAAATATTTGTAGACATCAAGACAAATAGACATACAGGCATGGTGTAACAGTTTATATTAAACTATTCAAAAACTTTCCTACATATGCCTAACCTTTAGTAGTTCTGTTTTAAAAAAATATAATATATATAACAGTACAGCAAAAACCTTGGATGTTTAAATTTTAATGCTTTCTATAAATCATTCATCAATTACATATTTTTTAATACACACAATGCCATATTTTATTAGGAAACAACCAATAATAAAGTTATTTCAGTCACTTTTGAAAGATTACATTGTCATCTCTCAATATGAAAAGTTTTATTATGTTATTATTTTATTGTCACACTAGAGAACTGACAATTTACTGGAAATAATGAACGGACTGGCATGAAAATGGTTTTTAAAAAAATATGTCTGTGTTTAGCCTCTTTTATTTTTACATATCCTAACTGCTTAAATGGATATGGGAAATTTAGTTATACCTGATTCATTATTCTTTTGCATTTTTTTTCCTTGGTTCTGAACTTCCTTCAGAAGCATGTCTGAATCGCTTCTCATTCACATTTGATTTGGTCTTTTGCAATCTATTCTTTTGGGGGGATTGGGAACTGAGAATAGAATTGGCACAGCATTCCAGTTTAAACGTTTTCTTTCACTGTTGGTCCACTAGCTGTTAATTGAAGTTATTCAATGAGTTAATTAGCAAATGGAGTTGAGAGATAAACACTATAGTATAACTTTATACGCTCGCTGAACACGTGAAACGTCTTTCCTTTGCATTATGGTTTGCTTCTTCTGTTTGTGCAATTAGCTCCTGAACAAAATGCAGAAGAATGTATTCTTTTAAATCTAGAAGCCAATACTGTACTCGAGCTCGTGTTTTGCTCCATAACACCAAGTCATGCTGGATAACTCTTCCCGGCGAAGAGTTATCATACGCAACTGGGCAGACTAGAATCGCCCGAGTGAAGTATCTGTATATGTAAGGTCTGTGAGTCTGGAATAGGTCACACTGTGATCCAGCCACCAACTCCCAACTCCCAACACTGGTGCACTGTCATTCCTGGTGTGTGTGTGTGTGTTGGGTGGAGGTGGGGAGTGACTAGGGGGTGGTAACTGTGAGAATCCTAACATCTTTGTTTGCTGTTTATCATTATCGAGATCTCATTTATATATAAACCATCATAAATCACATCAGCCAAACCAGCAACAACATCCACAATGTAGCGGGTACTCCAGTATTAAGATTTCACTCACTTGCAGGAATAGGAGTTACCAAGTTGGTCATTCATTTTGTGCAACACCCCATCGGGCATGGTGTTATCAGGCAGCATGTGAATATTGCTTATTTCTGTGTTAAACTGCACTGCAATGCCAAGTTTCTGCTGGTAGTCACGAAGATAATGAAGCAGCTGGTCTGCATGAGGGAACATTTCTTTGGAGTAGCGCCTTTCCACAACATAAAAATTTAATCTATCAGAATGACAAAGCATTTAGGAACAATAAATTCACAAAATAACAAATTTTCAGTAGCAACATAATAAAATTTAAACAGGCTTAAAAAATAGGAATAACTAGGGGACCAAGTAAATTTCTTCCTTAAGCACAGTGTATCCAAAACGTTTACAGCTTTTATGGTCAGCATCAATTTTGATGTAAGTAATGAAATTCATCGATATATAATACTCTGGGTGGAAGCATATTCGTATAAAAATGCATGCACTGACCGCAGGCAGGTGCATGCATATACATGTATGCCCTGACAATAATTTTGCTACCAAAAAAGAAGAAACTGTAACATACATCTTTTTTCCTTTGTCTGCTTTCTGAATAAGCAAAATCAATCACTGATGCTATCTCACAAAATAAACAGCAGAACATGACAAAATGCCTGCACCCCACTACAGCCTGCACTTGCTCTCACCTGAATAAAAGTGATTCGTCATCTGATAATAAGGAGTTCCAGTCGTGTCGAAGATTGAATTCTTTGTTTGTTTTCCCAGTGTGACGTTTATTGATACTAATTAGCTTCCGATGTCGTGGATACTCAACAAAAAAGCGGCCTGCAATACGGAATTGAGTAATAGCAATCAGAATCAACCTTTCAATGCCCGAAGTAAAATATTCACAATGTTACATGTACTAGTTTACGAAAGGGGACAGTGAGAGAAAGAATATGTTTGCCTTCAATGTTTCGGCTGTTTAAAAAGTAATGCATGTACCGGGAAGATGAATAAGACATTATTAACAAGTGTCTTATGCTCTTTATATCCGAGTCAGAATGCATGAATTCATAATGAGTTGTTTTCCATTAAAAATTCCTTTGGATGTGTGGTATCTTTAATTTTTGTACTTGACACAGTATAAACACCGTCCTCTTTCAGAGAAGTAGGTAGTAAAACAATTCCTTACTATAGTGACCACCCTATTTGTTTGCAAATCTTGGAAGTGTAAGATTTTTCCACCCTACTGACTAAAATGTGCAAAATCCACTTTTGAAAATCTCTAGAGTATTTGTAAAGACTGTTAAAGCATTCTTCACTAATATACTGCTTACCAGTGGTATTTGACTTTTCAAAAATGATATAATCTCTGCCAGCTTTTTTCAAGAAAAATGCAAGTTGTAAGCCAGCTGGGCCAGCACCAACAATGCAATAGTCATGATAGCGGTGAGGTCCTGAGATCAAGGCGAAGGTCACTGGGGTCAGCAGCAGCATGTAGATAAAGAAGCATGGGAAGACAAAGGTCAAGGCCACAGCAAATGAGGTAAAGGAGTTTGGTGAGGAAAGTTTGTGTGTCATCTTTGGTCAGTCCCTGGAACATAACAATTTTAACAGATTTAAATAAAACCCTGTTATCACCATTTCTCAAGAAGATACGTCCAGGCAGGATACATTCCAGTTTTCCAATGATACACACGTACATCCAGACAGAAAGTCTCACTTCTACTCCTGTTTAAAGTTGACCTTAATACATGAACAACATCAACAATAATAACAACAAAGTGGAATCCTGAATAAGTATTAAATTCTTTAAAACATATACATATATATTCATCATCAACAAACCAAAAGTAAATATAGAAGTAATGGAAAAACTGGCTGATTACATTCAAATGGCAAATTATTGCATTCTTTATCATACAAAATTGGGATATTCTTTCTTTCGTTTCTGTCATTCACTTGGGTTTTTCGGTTGGTCTTTTGGGAAATATTAACCAAGAACTAAGCTTGTCTGTGACATACACTGTGCACATGAATGGAAACAAACAGTATTGAAATGCATATTTTGTATGCAACCATCTTTTCATCCCATATACCCTAATTCTGACCAAGCTGCATTTACACAAGTACATGCGTGTGCACACACACACACACACACACTTATATTACACCTGTATACACAAAAGAGGAAAGTAATATCTACAAAATTTAAGAAAATCCTCTCCCGAGGTCTGCATTCTAAGGCAAACTGAAAATGTGGCATTTCTCCAATTTATTGCCAAAATTCTTCATTCTTGGAAAGATTTTATGACAAGTACATATAGCCACAGAGGCCAAATGAAAGCATAATTACACAGGAGGGAAATCATGTCGCAGCCACACTGCTGTATATTGTAAAGCCTTATAATATAATTGGATGAATTTCTGCATGCCAGCCTTCAAGCCAATCAGATTCTTAGGCAAAAATTAGCAAGAATTTCTTTTTGCAACAGGCTCATTGAAGAACAAACAAAACAACAACAACAAAAAATAGTATTTTCCAAGAAGAAACAGTTCTTGTTATGTCTGTTGTTTCAGTCTCTTTAAACTGTCACTGTATCAACAAAATTCATTTTAAGTCTACATTCAGACCAACATAAACATGTTTATTTACTAAGGCACTTTGAGCACAGTAAAAGGGTCATTCTGGTAGCAAATCCTGCAGATTCTGCTTGTGATGGATGTGATAGATAATGGTGTAGTGTCTAGACTGACAGAGGTCAGGTTGCATGCTCTAGTCTAAACAAAATAACATTCCCTAAGCCATCCAAGCAGCCAGTGCTTTCTACCCATAGGCCTGGGTCTTGTTCCCAACTTTTCCAAGCGGAAAATTAACCTACAACATCATTTGTGTGGTGTGTAGAAACAACTTTGACCCAGAAAACTAAAGACAGTACACTATGGCACACTGTGGCATCTATTTTACAGAGCTTGCTCCTGCACAGCAATTCAGAGCTGGACTTTGGGCCTGATGTAATATGGCTGTTAAGATTCTA
Source organism: Lanistes nyassanus (assembly GCA_004794575.1). Lineage (NCBI taxonomy): Eukaryota > Metazoa > Mollusca > Gastropoda > Architaenioglossa > Ampullariidae > Lanistes > Lanistes nyassanus. Next base: position 748,707 of record SMGT01001902.1, on the reverse strand, counting down.
ATAAAGGAAATGGTGATTATTGTTAGAAAACTTCATGCCAGGAACCCTACATCCACCACATTCTTCTCCATTGGTGCTAGGCAAGTTATGATCAGACAAGCTGCAGTCCACATATAACACTGATCTGGTGCTTGGCATATCACAATATTAAGGCCTCAACAACATATCACAAGGCCTCAACAACATATCGCAATGCCTCAACAACATATCGCAAGGCCTCAACAAGAGACACAGACAGACCAAAAGCAGGACTGTTGAAGCAAAATCACAGTCAACATCACCAGCCACAGCAGGTCATAGACAAGAGATGGATGATGTCAACAGATTTAAACGAGTTCACTCTGTTCACGGACACCATGCATGGGTGTCTTAGATAATTAACCCCCCTGCCACCCACACACACACGCACTTGGCTTTCTCTCCTTTAACCACCTACTTTCACCTTTTAATCCTTGGTTTGTCTACCCCTCTCCATTTACCTGTATCCTCATTTTCCTTTAGTAACTAACGCCCTCTGCAACTAACCTCTGCCAGCAAGAAACTCCTCACCTGCTACCTGTCATGTGATTGGCTACGACTGCAGCGGTTAGCTGCACATGCCAAAAATACTTCACCTTCACAATATGCAGCATGGAACTGCACACACATGGTGCCACACAAATTCAATCGGTCTAATGTCATACCAGAATTTAATTCTGCCAAATCTGGCTGTCATTTGTCTTAGACTTACGATTAGTTGCTTAGTTGCTTAGTAGCTTAGATTAGTTGGTCCTGCTTATGGAAGCTCCGAAAAGAGCTGCGTTACAACAAATGTGTCAATTCAAGCAGTCTTCATTCCTACTGAGACTTTGCACCAAGCCCCCTGTTTCCTCAGCACCTCACTAGTTCATACAGCTGGAATACATATTTTAATAAAGCACAGTTTTTCTTGTGGTTTTAAGCTGATCAGTACTGAAGAATCAATAGCTACAAGAACTGATTAAGAAAGATACCTTCATTATTGCTGTGCATGCAGTAAGTATTATGGAAAAAAAAACTGTTGATAGAACTAGAAGGGGTTAATTACATCAGTTTCCAGCAAATAAACAGAAGAATGCTGCATGGACAAATAAAGTAAAAGAAAACTTTTGATATGTGGCATTCAGATAACAAAGTACAAGCGCCTGTGTAATCAACAGTTCACTGGCAAAAAACAAATAAACAACCCAGAAAACCATTATTTTGTACCATTGTTTCAAAACAAACAGCTCAAAGCCGCTGTAGCTGGTTTATCTACCATCTACTGGTTGTGTTTGACTACATTTTAAAACAATTAAGTTGGCTACATATGTATTATTTATTTACAGATTTGTGACAATATTATGCAGTCATGAGGGTGACCCATCAATGAGGCAAATGCAAGGGGTTGTTGAGGGAGTTTGTTAAAATTAGTCAAAGATCACTGAGGGAGGTATAGAAAACTACAGGCTGCAGTGCTCTGGCAAAGTCGGCAAAGGAGCATATTGCCTTTAAGCACTGAGTCAGCAACTATGGCCGTCCTGTGGCAACATCAGCAGAAAGCATCATAATAGCACTGATTAAAATGACTTTGATAAAAATGTGCCCTCTGGCTTCAGGAACAAAACAATCCACACACAGGTTTACATATTAAAATAAGAGCAAGGAGAGTGAGCATTATAAAATAACATCCATCTGAACAGGATGGTATGACCCAAGATAAGAAACCAACATCATAATTTAAAGAGTAAATTTCAGGTAGCCCCTCCCCCCTCCCCCCAGTGCCCCTCATCCTGCAGCAGAGATTCCCAAACAAAGTGGACACCATGTCAACAGCAGAAGGCCTCTGCAGGCATATCGTGACAACAGCGACTTCGTCAAAATCAGATCAAGTGTCATCCGATTCTCTGTAATGTCAATTTGCTTCAGAATGTGAAAAAGCAGAATATCGGCCAGCAGGCTCAAACTTTGTTAAAGACTTTTTTTTTTACATTTTCTAAAATTTACTGTAAAATGTAGCAAAGTCATGAAGACAAAGAAAGTTATGACGACGAAGAACAGAATAAAGTTGTAATGCTCTAGCCAGAGTGTCTGTTTTCATTCTTCGATTCTGCTTAGGTCAGTTATTGGTAATAAACTGTCCTACTGGTGTGTCATTATGTAATCAGTCAT
>SMGT01001902.1:721670-745711 GCA_004794575.1 Lanistes nyassanus | reverse complement strand
AAAAAAAAAAAAAAAAAAGAAAAAGAAAGAAAAAAGGTGGGGGGCAGGCACGAAATCATTTAAATTAATTAAGGGAGTTTGTGCCATTTAAAAAACTCCTACAACCTGCATGTAGAGTGCATCCATGATTACTGCCAAATGTTTGGGAAAGCTGGTTTTGCATGCTGAACTAACAATTTTCAGCCTTGTCTCCGCTTCTCTGTGCATGCTATACTCATGTAGCTAAAGAGCTTTGGCTGCTTCCTAAGCATTTCTAATATGTGTTATTATTATTCATTAACTGCAAAAAATGGAAATTAAATTATGTGGATAAGTTTTACAAAAACATCTTGGAATTTATCCATTTTTACGAACCAGCCTGCCCCTGGGCCCGTTTTTGGTAAATGAAAAAAAATGTTTTTTTCAATTATTGATTTATGTGATGTGAATCATGAAGCTGCTGAAGTTAAAAAAGAAAAATCCTGCAGTTTACTGCAGTGTACATGATGCACTGGGCAAGCTTGTTGTATGCTGTTTCCGTGGATGTTAAAACTGAACTTAATATATCTGCTAAGTAAGTTTTGAATATTGCATACGTTTTACATTTCAGAATAACACCTGCAATCTCATGCTCAAAATATTTAATCAGGGTGAGTGAATGCAAAATAATTTGACCAGACTGCACAATGGACGGCCAATCTTCTCCTATTTGGTTGATTAATTTACTTCATGAAGGCTCCGGAATTCCTCCCTCTGCTCTCCATGTACCTAGATGTGCACTGTGTGACAATGGTCTCCAAAAATAAACCTCTACTCTTCATACACGGCAAGAAAAAAGTTCAGAACACCTGTGAAAACAATGCTGCAGGGAAAAGTAAGCCAGCCTTCCCCCCAGAGTTAACATCTATCCTATGTGAAGGGCCAGCATAAACATTGACGTTTGACAATCCTATTAAAACAAATGGTGTGTGTGACAGGGAGAGAGAGAGAGAACTGTGTTGTGGATGTGCATTTTCACGTGTATTAACTATTATCAGAAAATTCAGAAAACAATAAAGGAATAATATTATGACTTGCATATCAGTTATCATTCAATCCTTGTAGTGTTCTATCTATGATGAAGTAAATGTATAGTCCTAAACTCCCTGTTCAGGATGTAAGGTGTGCAATGTGTTAACACACATGCTAGTAATATGCTTCCTGGTTGGTTTTAGGTTTTATTATTCAACCAGGCAGGTCAGGTCAGGTCAGATCAACAAGCTCTGCTGGATTGTGGAAATAGACAACTGCATAAAGCAAACCTCTGTATAAAATATTCTCAACCAAACATTACCAAAAGCAGAATTTTGCACAGAGGTAGTTCCAGCATTGCTTTTGCAAAATAATTTGTTGAAGGTAATAAACCATTTTCCCCTGCGTCAATGTGCCAAATCTTTATGGTTAAACAAATAGACAGCTAGCCTAAAGCACTCTAGAAAAGATTTTCCAGGACAAAGTGTTATTGTATCTGTTTGTTACCAGCCAGAAACAGAAAAGTTGAGGCAACATGTTACCACTGTCCAAATAACACTGATAGATTGCAAAAATAGCACTAACATGAAAGGACATATTCTGAGTACCCAACCACCCAAGGTCACCCTACTCCTTGTCACAACAACAGGTAGATCATAAGGTAGGTTAGGCGACAGTTGTATGTAAATCCCTCATGAGAAGAAAAAAAGACAAATGTTAACATTTAAAGATTGTTTTACATATATTATATATATTTCAAAAAAGTTTTTACTAGCACCTCTGTACATTGGTTTGCCCAATCTGGATCTGCTTTATTATTTATTAACCCTGGCAGCACAATCTTTCTTGGAAAACCAGTGACCCATGGGTCAACTGTTATTGGTAGTAGTTTACTCATTTCTTTACATCTGTATTTACAGAAGAATGGTATGAATCTACAAGGTCACCTGTATTTATCTGTCTACATAAGGTCACCTGTATTTATCTGTCTACATAAGGTCACCTGTATTTATCTGTCTACATAAGGTCACCTGTATTTATCTAAGATCATCTTTGGATACACAAGATCATCTGCATTTACACTGATTAAAAGTAACAGGAAAATGTCAAGAAGGAAAAACAAACCAAGGGTACTCTACACAGACGACCATTACATGAAATAAACATGACGTGAAACAACGCTGCATAACTGACAGCTTATGCTGGTAACATAACACCATATGCTGGTAACAACCTTGGGATGTAAGTGCGGTTCTTTATACCTCTCACCTGTAAATATTTTTCTCCCTAGCTAGACCACACCATTAGCTTGCAGATTATAACTCATGCCGTTCTTAACTGCGGACATCAAATGTTTCGTGTTTGTGGAGAAAGAAGAAAGATCTAAAATCGAAACCTGTGTCCTGCAGAATGTTGCCAATACTTTTCTGCAAGTGATGTACACATTGTACCTCCTGATCATATTGCACGGTCTTCCAAAGTTGTTGTTCAAATTTCTTGGTGTGGCACTAATTGTTTGGTTTTTCCATATAATGAAAACACACTTCGTTGTTTCTGCAGAACCACACCTATGTTTAGTACTCACCTATACTTACTGACCGACACCCTCGATCTCCCCCACCAGACACATTCTCACTCTCTCGCCTCCCTCTCTCTCTTTCAAGCACATACACGGACACACATACATGCAGTATACACGCACGCGCGCACGAAATAATCGTATGACTCCAAAACAAAACTTTTCTCATCGCGCGCGTGAACACAAGCACGTTCCATCGATCTCAAATGAGACACTGCTTGCCCACACGTGTACTGTCTCACTTTCTCGGCTGGTTCGCCTAACTTCGGGCCTAGGCTGGACCCCAGCATTGCGGCCAACGAAAAATCGCATGTACAATGTACAACACTTACACTAGCTGACCTAGTGACTATAGCGCACACTCGATCCTCCCCTACAGCAAAACCGAGAACTGATTTCAAAACAGCGAAAAGTTACAGTGACTTTTGAAAACAGATAAGCAATAAAGAACAGTACCTTTGTTGGAGTTAACAGATATGCAGGTAAAAACTCACTTTTCGTCCGCTTTGACGTCTCCACGTCGCTTGGTGTTGTGAAACGTAGCATTACACCGCCACCACCTTATGTACTAGCCCTCCGTTCTACGATTTGAGTTCCCCGGAAGTTAGGGCTATTGTGAAGTTGTGTGCGCCTGCGCTGCCGTCACCACTTGTGGGCGGGGCTGCGGTGAGATTTTCCCAGCAGCTCCGCGAGTAACATACGTTTTGCCAGCCCTCCCCTGACGCTACATAGCACGCCTTTGGTTGTTACATAACGACTACATTGCATGTCAATCAGTTTGGAAGGGGGCCTTTTTCGGGGCAATACTTTCATTTCAACGAGTTCCAATGAGTTTAACAGAAGTTTGTTTTGCTCGACGTATCAGTATCATGCAGGAAGGGATAGAAATTTCCTACAGTTTACCCATAATGTTGACTTTGGCCTTGTTTGGGGGATCTGCTTCGCTACTATAGTTTCGAAGGCTGCAGGATCACTGCAAATATAATTGTGCTTAGTGATCAGTAAACGATGAGTTATATTTCACATACGCTTTTTAATTAACTGGCAGCACTGCGCATCTCTGTCACTGCTGACTCCCACCCGTAGCTGCAGTGCTTACACTGGCGCGAAAGGAACGAAGCCAGGTTTCTCGCGGTTTTAGACCGTTGCTTTCGTCTTTTGAAATACGTATGATGCGCCAGCTTAGCCGAATCTAGAAATCAATACCGTGTATATTGACAAAACTCGCTTGCCAGGAGCAGCACTAAGTGTGGGGAGGTTCTTTTAGCCCGCAGAATCAACTACATGTACAAGTCCTGAACCTCGTGGTACCGGTATAGCTACAGATGCTTCATATCTGCATAAATATTTCACTTTTCTCCTCCATGTAGCATAATATGTATAACGTTTCAGTGGCCGCGCTCATCTCTCGCACTTCTTAAGTTTATCCAAGCATGTAGAAAATGATTATTGTTACAAACATCGCGTTTCCAGGTTTATACAATCTGATCTTTCAGGCATTGAAATGGGCATTTTACATCCATGCAAAGAACAGCGACAATCATATCCCCAGATATATGATAGGCCAACATTTTCTTGCTTGAAGCCACATTAAGAATCAAGCCAACACAGTTCATGCGTGTAACAGCGGTACAAACGTGCCCCGATAAGCTCAGATTTTAACATTTCCCCTGATGTCAAATAAAAGCACATCAGGCACATCAGCTTAAGTGACACGTGCATGACAGAAACGAGCTGATAGAATGATTATCTACTTAGATGACCACCCGACAGCACATTTATTAGGCCAACCAGAAGCTGCCAGAGCGAGGTGGGGGCAAGAGAAAGAAGGGTGAGCTGGACGCCTTAGCTTAAGTGCGCCGGAGAAACTGCGAGAGGAACACAAGATTTCGACTGTTTCCAGACCAGGGCAAACTGTTCCCAGACCAGGCCAAATACGTACGGGCCAGCAGACGAAATTTCAGCAACGGCTCCCTGAATGAGTGTTTATTCGCACACATCTGTGAACATTCTTGAGTCTGGCTATCGGAGTCTGTTGTATTGTCGAATTGTGGTGGGAGATTCTACGGCAGCAGTAGTGCCCCATCGAATTTTAAGTCCTGGTGGTGTTACGGTGGCCTCATAAGCCCTCTAAAAAAATACCCCCTCTCAAGTAACGACAGGTCTGGATATGTGACTGTGGTAGGAAAAAGACGAGGAAAGAGGTCGACTTTTTGTCACTTTTACAACGTAGTTGATACTCTGGAATTGCCCAACTCCAGGGCCTATGCCTAGTAAATGAGAATGTTAAGCATCTAAAATTGAATTGACACGCGAAACAAGACGCAGAAAGGCACAACAAACGGCCGAGTCAGTGAGTGAGGAAAGTAGCCCTGGTTGGGGTAGGGGGAAGGGACGTAGAAAGCGAGATAGAAAGAACAGTTGAGAGACGTTGGGAAAGAAGAAAGAAGGAGTATATAATTAATTAAAGTTTTTATCAAACTGACCTGTAGCACGCTGGCTGGTCCCATGAAGACCCTCCCGTGTCAGACAACCAGGAATCGAGTCTCACCGTTTTAGCAATTGAAAAGGGAATCTAGCCATAAAACGAACAATGGCCCAAGGAGCTACACAGCCATGGATGGGGGTTATGGTACAAAGGCGTTCTAACACGCCCGACCATACAACGCCAACTCAGGCAGCACCAGCAGCGGCCGACAACGACGATTTGATTCTTTGATATAAAGCTGGAGACCGAGATCCCGTATCGACGTTTGTGCAAATATGGCCGTTCGTGCAAAAAAAGCGCTGCAGAGAACTTTGGCCGTGTGATCTGGGAGTCGTTAAACGCTAGCCAAGGGAAGAGATGGGGGATTAATGAACGGCCTTATCTTGATGGCCATGACCCCCTGCGATTCCGATAAAGCCGCTGATAGTTTCCAGGGAAACAAAGTGGTGTTTAGTGGTAAGCCTCGAAGGATGATGTTACACAATTTCATTACAGACCTTTTCTCGACGTAAAACCGGATTTAGTTCGGAAGACAAAGTAAATAAATAAGCAAACATATAAATAAATAAATGTGTTAAAAATCAAAGAAGTGACAGCTGCTTGGAATATAACATGTGGTAACAAACAGAAAACTGAGCCAAGCTAAATACTAGGACAGACAAAGTAAATGTTTCGGAGCATTAACCCTTCATCCAGGAACAACCTATAATACAAACATTGTAAGATAAAGAATACAATCGAAATAGGAGAAGGGAAAGACATATTAGTGTTTTACTTCGAAATGTAACAAGTAAAATTTAATAAAAGTAGGCTGAAAGGGTCATTATTACCAGTTTCCCCCCATAAGGCGCACCGAGTGTAATACTGCATCCGAAAATGCCTTGAAATGCATTGTCTGGTCGCACAGATATGGTGCCAGGCGTTATATGCATAATTATAGGGGCAGAGTTGAAAAAAAAGCGCGCTGAAGCATGGGCAGAAGACACATTGTTTATTTATTTAATTTTTCTTAGTTTCACTCGCAGCAATAATCTTTCCTCTGAGATTCAGGCACTGTATGTCATCAGTGTCTTGTTCAATCAACTAGAATACGCGTGAAGCGAAAAAAACCCGATACGTATCAACGCAGCTGCTTGTCGACCAGTCGGTGCACCAGCAGCAGCTTCACTTTCATAACTCCCCCTGCCCACACACTACCCCATCAAAGAAAGGCCCATTACGGGCTCCGCTTGCGCCAGGCAGTGAGGCACCGTTTGTTGCTTTCCAATAAATGAACGCACTAGAGTTTTAAGAACTGTGGCTAACTAAACTGGACAGCAAACAATTAAGGAGAGTGGACCGCATGAGGACTTAGAACGCCATATTCCTGTCAATATAAGCGTTAGCCATGAAATTCCAAGATACGGGTCACAACGTACTTAGCTTTTGATGATATTTCACAGCAAAATTTTAAATATCGTGATTAGATAATGGTACTCATAAACAATTACTAGTCCCAATTAAGGTTTTAATTGTACACTAGTTTCGTGAAATAAATGAAAAAAATAGCGTTTCAAACATCTTATATTTTTGCAGTGATAAGCAGACAGGTGTCTGCCTGGTAATACTTGCTAACTTATGGACCAACAAGGGGAACGAGCGTCTCACGATGTAACCGTTGGTCCGGACTGTGTGTGCGTGCCTGTGTTTGTAGCTGTGTTTGTGTATTTAGGCGCGTGCCTGTGTTTGTAGCTGTGTTTGTGTATCCAGGCTCGTGCCTGCTTTTGCCTGCATTACTTCTAGACTAGCTTTAACGACCAGAAAATGTACGAAAGACATTCCAGAAATATTTCGAAGACAGACTATCATCGTTCCCCATTCCGAGGTGGAATACAGAGCCGGTGTTATCGTGATTTACTGAAACTAATCAGCCTCCTTGCAAGTCAGTCTTTATTAAATGGGAGCTAGGCTAACTGGAGCAAGCGAACCAAGCGCTGAATTATAGTGCTCTTTTATCTGGCAACAAGACGTATGAAACATCGGATATGCAGCGTTCACTTTCTTCCCTGTCATCACTTAACCATACCGTGACCAGGCCATAATGAGCGAGACTTGCCAATACCCTGACTAATCTAAAGCTGCCAGCTTCCTGCTCTGGTGGACAATGCGAACCACACGCTGCGTGGACTCCTGACAATACGTGGACTGTAGGCTAGCAGGACGTCTGTGATGCTTGACTCGATGCAATCAACTTATATAAGATCGCTTCCACCAAATCTGGTTAGCTTGTTGGACAGCGGTATCCCGACTTAAGCTGAAAGCCCGGGCTTCCTTTCTCTTCTGCACAGACAAGCTAGCTGTGACTAAAGCTTTCCGTCTCGAAGACTGGCTTGTCTAGAGGCGGCTTTTCGTGCTGGGTGAGAGTGAAGATTTTCGATAACAAACAGCCTTGCTTATGAAGATATAGAAATGAGCATAATGAACCTCTGAATGTAGGATGAGACCGAGGAAGCAAACCCCGGATATATGAAGAGCATTTCGAAATATATGCACAAGCTTTTGGCACAGGTCCTAAATACCCTGAATGTATTCAGCGTCTTGGCTTTCTATCAGTTCTTGCCCACAACTTGCTGAGCCTTAGTACCACTGAGACACGACTACCGGCAACTAGTCTCCGCTATATGCTTTCTATTCTTTGCATCTCTACCAATCTCTTAATCTATTGTTTTTGTTTTTTTTTGTGGGGGGGGGGGCGGTCTTCCTGCTTGTATTTCTGTTTATACCAAGTCCTGCGCGTGTTTGCTCTTCTAGGTTTTCAGGGCACTTGCCCTGGTCAGAGACAATGCCTTTTTATGGTGACTTTGCAATAAACTACTTCTGTCTCAGACGAACTGTTCTTATTTTACTTCAATAGTATTAAACGCGACCAGTGAGGGAAGATCATGTTTTACTTAACAGAAACTAAAATTGCAAGCCTGCGAAAAAGAATCATGACAAGAAGCTCTTCGCTAGAACTACAATGTCAAATACCCTTTGCCATGTCTTTTCCAGCTAAGTTTGAAACCATTCAATCATCGTAAATCAGTTATTTAATCTCTTGTCAGCCTAGAATCAAAAGCAGACCTAGCTGCATGTGTATTCGATCGCATTATGTAGGCGATGTGTCTTGCTTACAAAACAAATTAAAAAATAAAGATGGATGAAAGATTGACAGAAGGCAAGAAGTTATGGAGACTGAGTGGAGGGGGGAAAGAGTTATGCAATACATGAGTTTAAAAAGCCTACATTTTAAAAACTAATATGAACTGAAACTATACAATCATTGACGATACTTTGAAATAAGCCACTGGCACTTCAGATTGATTTTGCAAGCACGGTATGGCACAGAGACACATCCCCGGAAGAATGTAATGACGAGTTGTACGAGTCTGGTCATGCTGGAACGGTTTCACAACGCCCGTCCGTCAGTCATTTCGTTCGTTCGTTCGTACGTTCGTTCGTTCGTTCGTTCGTTCGTTCGTTCGTTCGTTCGTTCGTTTGTTTGGGCAATTTTTTGGATTGTTCGTTTGGTAGCTAATTGTTCGTTTTCTCATTCGGTTGTGTGTGAATGTTTTCCCTCCTCGCTGGCAAATCGGCGTGATTAGAAAGCTGTAATGCTAGGACAGATTTCTCTGTACAGAAATAAGGGCCCGTTTCATTTTACAATTTTCACAGAAGCAGATGCTTTTAAGGGTTTGCCAGCAAAAGCCCATTCTACCACAAATAAAGTTAAATAACTTATGTTTCAAGCTAGCTTCCGAAAGCCTCATATTCGCGTTAAAACAGCAAGGTTTTTAAAAAAATATTTTAGCTGTCTAGAAGTTACAAAGATATTTAAAGACCACCGCTTTGTATTGAAGCCCTTTGACAAAGGTCATGGCAATATCTGAATTAAAACATTCTAGCGGAAATGCCACCAAGTCTGCATTTTTCAGTACAAAATGGTTTCAGATATTACTTTCAGATTGAATAATAGAAAGTAGACGAAGAAGTAAAGAAAATAAGACGAATGATCAATACATTCCAGGGGTTGCCGAGTTCATATTTACATATTATTTACATATTGAAAAGTTTTAGTTTTAATTTAATTTGCAATGTTGTAGGCCTAAAATTTGTTGGCAGAATGAAGTAATATATATTTTGGATGATAAGACTGTCATGTTATCACTTTCAAAGAAGTTTAGAAACATATTCAGATGAATTAATCTACTTTCAAGTGCAAAATCGCAGCGTTCTAACGACGAAGGCTCCTATTTAGATAAGATTTATTAAGGAAACGACTACATATTTAAGTACCTTACATTTTACCTTACCTTACCTTACATCTTAATTGTGCAATGTCGGAACAAAGTGCATGTCTGGATATTTTATAGTTCTAAATGAAGCCCACAAGCCCCATTTCTCAAATCACTTTATAGCCGGATAGCAGCATGAAAATGGGCTAAACTGTCAACTAGGGGTCTCAAAATTCGATCTCTTGCCAAAATTAACGGTGCGCGAACACATGGTTCCCCCCCCCCCCCCCACAAAATAACCCAAAAAAGAGTAAATCGCCAGATATACGCGTATTTACCTTTTGCGTAAACGCATGGGGGTGGGTGGGGGGTGTCTGAAACCGTAAAGTGACTGCAAGTCTAGTTCTGTACGTCCACTATGGAATACCTGTGCGAAAATAATGCCAAAATGCCGAAAATAGACATTTAGTTCACACGAAAAAGGCGCATTTCCTATTGGTGTACACCCACATTTCGCACAGGTTTGCTGCTGCTTATTAACTGGGTTCCACACCCCAACCCCAATACATCGGACTCAAACTTTAAACGCTTCCTCCTGGAAAGAGTAACGGGTGGCGAGTTCTTGGCGTTCTAGGCGCACATGGGCATCTCGGCTGCTAACCACAACATATAATTAGGTCAAGCCGTGACCTCTACACAGCGTGACTTCTTATAGTGAAGAGGCCAGTTTGTGGTAGCCGATAGCTGAGTGGTAAAGACACTTGACTGTGATGTCGCAGGGTCGAAACCCATATTAGCTTTAATTTTTAAAAAAATCGGGGTGGGGGGAATTTGGGTACGGCTAGGGTTTTGTATTAGGTGAGACATCTGTTTTCATGTATAAGTTCAATCCCGTGTATGCACCAAGCGGGGTTAAAGGTGGTCTGCGCATGCACGCCTGGAACTCCAGTGGGAAAATAATTCGTTCGGGCGGGCGGGCGGGCGAAGGCAGTAAACACGCATCCCGTTTTGTAACTAGAACAGAATAACCAAACATCGCTTACCGACAGTGATAAACCGCTAATCGATAAGGCAGTCGAATCATCTTTGTCACGTGATTCCGAACGTCACAGTGACGCCATTCATGCCAACAATTGGAGCTTTAGCTTGAGAGGCTTAACTACGATTTCTTTGTAACTGTTTCTTTCTCGACGTTGTTTCCTTCCTGTCCTTTCGTGTGTTCGTGCGTTTGTGCCTAAAAAAATAATAATAAAGAAACAAGTAACAAAGACCGAAGAAAAGTGAAGGGAGAGAGGGGAAGAAAGTTGGTGAAAGGGGAAAGGAGACAGGGAGAGTCTGGCAGAGAGTAGGGTAGTAGAAGATACAGAGAGGGGGATAATTACGTGGGGGACAGGGATCGATGGAGTGGGAGGAGAAGCGGGGGAGTAGTGTGCGTGCGTGCGTGTGTGTGTGTGTGATACAAATCCGCACGCCTGAACCGGTCCACACCAAACTGGGCATGGAGGTTCCTTTTCTTCCGCAGATGGTAGTAGGCCATATTTCGACCCTGTAGTCCTGTACCTAGAAGTATATAAAAATGAAATAATAAATATGGCGAGGCTCTTAACACGCGTACACGCCGATCAGTGTTCAAAGGGGATCATCAATGTTCCGTTTTGTACGAAGAGTACTTTCCCTTGCCTCGCTTGACAAGCAAAAACTTACCGTTTTGTGTAGCTGATCAAATGGCGAGCTCTATACCCGGACTGTGTTTCTGGGGGAGGAACGGCTGTTTCCGGGTGAGGGGGCCGAGGGTGTTTCCGAGGGGGGGAGGAGGGGTAGGGTGAGGGTTAGGGAAGAGTAGGGGTTAAGTGTGGGGCTAGGGAAGGGGTTAGGGGTGGGTGGGGGTTAGAGAAGGGGTAGGGGTGGGTGGGGGTTAGAGAAGGGGTAGGGGTGGGGTTAGAGATGGGGTAGTGGTGGGCTGGGTAAGGCTTCAGATTATGACTTCTCGGCGTTGATTGGCTAAACCGAACTGTGACTTTTTCATTCTCTTTACTTAAATTAAAAAAAAAAACAAAACCGGACAGCCCCAGGCCCCTGGCTAGTATATATGTATATACAAGCTGGCACTGTATGAAAGGTCAGGCTAGGTAAATTCATTCAATCAGAAAAAATATAACCCTCAAAACAAAATTGGAGACACAATACGCATTATTTTCGAAATCTCGTCATAATCGATACATACAGACGCCGCCTTCAAAATCACAGCTGCAACAAAACGTCTCTTGCCACAAGAAAGAAGCACTCCACAGCACAAAAAAAAAGTTTTTCGAGAAGAGGTGAAAATGAAGGCTTGGTGCGGAAGAACAGCATATGGGAAACTCATTTCCGACCGAAGGCTCGGTTTGCAGACACGCAGCATAACACACGCGTATTATCGATCCTTTTCTCTACATATTAGCAGGAGGAGTTTTGCCTGTTCAAAAACTCTTTCTTTCAAGGGAGTTCGAATATAGTTGCTTGAGGATAACTAACTTCGTTTGTCGGGACAAATTTATAAGACGAAGTGCATTCTACGGATGTGATGTGTGACATTTTGTAGTCCGAAAACACTTGATTTTCGCCTTATTTTCTGTCGAGCAAAACACAAATGAATGAGATTATGAGAATGGTTATTGACTAGTGCAACAACATGAACAGTTTATGTAAGGACATGTACCCCACCCCCACCCCCACCCCTATCTTTTATTCAGGAATTGTGATGGGAGCTAATCAGTTAGTTTTTGTAATTTTAAATTAATTTGTAATCTATTGAAATAAAAACACTATTGAAAACAAGGTCTCAATTTGTAATTGAAGGATTGCTCGACGAAACGCTTTATAAACGTTATATAATTCTTTCAGAAAAGGCATGAACAGAATTAAATAAAATATTCGTAGTCCGTTTTATTTGCGCGTCCATTCGTCCGTCTGCCGATATATCTGTTTTTCTTTCTTCTTTCTTTCTGTAATATTTCTTTTCTTTTATTGTGTATGTGTGCACGTGCGTCCGTGTGCACACGCTGCGCGAATGTCAGTGAGATCAAAGGAGAGGACTAAAATTGAGGGGGAAGAGAGAGAGGGGGGAACAAAAGTAGTGGTGGGATGGACGGAAAGGAAGAGAGACAGATCTCGTGCACTTCTCATTTTGTCTCGCGCTGAGTCTGACATATTGATCGCCTTCTTTGCGCAAAATAACTCAAACAAACATCATGCACCACAGTTTTGAATCTCTGGGCGGCCTCTAGAGACGTGTGCAAAGTAGCTGTCCAAACAACAAGTGAAAAGAATTGGCGCATTGTTAAGAGGACGGTCCAAGCCACAAACCCACAAGAATCATCATAGTTCTCTCCACATTTCTCTCTTTCTTTTCTTTTAATACGGCCAGCTAAGCTCCTGGTACTTGTCTCATAGCTTTCATAAAACTGAATATAATTTATTTGTATATGTTCCCCACAAGGAAACTGAGCCAAGCTAAATACTAAAACAAAGTGAAAGTTTCGGGGTATTACCTGTTCATCCGGACACAACACAGAACACAAAAAAATAATGACAATGGAGTATAAAGTAGGAAACAGAAGGAGGAAAAAAAACAAGTACGAAAAAGCCCCCAATTGTTTAGTTGTCTATGTTGTGTGTTGTGTCCTGATGAAGGGGTAAAGCGTCGAAATGTTTTCCTCTTTTAGTATTTAGCTTGGCTAGCCTTCCTGGCGGTCATCACCTGTTACACCAAAAGCAGCAATCACTTGTTTGATTCATTTCTATGACAAACAGAATTGTGGGCCTATGATGGCTGCCTTCACAAATAAATTTGAACGCCCGGTTAATTGTTTTTATTTTTAAAAATGGAAGAGAGCAACAGATGAATCTCCAATAGTCCGGTAAAGTTTTAGGTTCTTACTGCTAGCTGGGTTCACTTCCGTTCATTGTGATTTGTGAATTTATTAACAGCTATAACTCAGGTCTTTCTCTTTAATCTTCACACCTGTCCATCAAACGCTATTTCCACCAGTACCACCCGTAAACCTAATGGTTGCGCAAACCGAAAACGGGTCTTGGCCAGAAACATATGCAGACATTTAGGCATATGCGCAAGCATGCGCATGTTTTCCCATTGGGCAAATACACATTTTCAGGTCATTCCTCCCAGCATCTCGTGGTACGGCAAAATATAGCCTTCCTTCCTTATCTTGTTTTAGTTGCCAGGTAGATTTTCCCAACCTATCCCGTTTTAGCTGTAAACGTCGCGCAGCAGAAAGGCTTTGGCAGTTAATGTCACAAAAGGCAGGACACATGGACGTCTCGCCAAAAGGGCTGTTCATAAAAACTGTTAATTAGACATTTATGCCGACTGGGCAGCGAAGGCGTGCAGCTGGTTCCGAAAAACGTTTGGCACTGCTAAAATCCGAACCCCATCTCTCGATCATTACTGTCTTGGTGTGAAACCAGGGGATAGACTTGTAGGGAGAAAGGAATTGGCCAACACCTAGCGAGACAAGGTAAAGCGTGCTTGTTCATATGTATAGGGGTATGATTTAAGACTATGTGCAAGATGGTGCTGCTCCTTGAACAAATGATTCTCTTTCTATCACGCTAACTCTTGCTTCCATACAAGTCAGTATGTGTTCAAACGCCTTATTAAATGAAGCAAACAGAACAAACACTTGCTAATAAGCACATGTATTATTACATAAACTTCCAAACCTGTTACACGACATTGTCTGAAGTTCAAGAAAATGCACAGATCTTCGCCGTTACACGCAGTTCTCGTTCCAGGAAATTGTCACTGTAATGTACCGCGGCCGAAACTCAGCTGTCAGTTGGAGTTAAAGTTATGGCGCGACATTGTAGCAGCATGGTCTCTGTATCCGCTTTTGCGACTTTAGTGCAGACTGATAACACGTGTAGACTTGCTCAGTCCTGCTTACGATGCCCGTCTCTTACAATTACACGAAGCGTGTACCCTAATGGAGATCTCTATACTGACGTTACAACCATGAGCTTACAGTGATTCCATCAAACACAGCTCGCGATTTTAACACCTCAGGCTGAATGGATCACATCACACGTACCCTTCTTCGTGTGTTAGCTTCTGCTGCATAGACTTTATAGTGACTAGAGTCACTTCGGGGCACATTTTCTCAACAGACTTTTATTTGAGGTGAACTGAACTTCTGTCATAAATTAGAGCGATTGGAATTTCTAATAGTTCATCTGTCAGTGTTCGTCACAAAAGAACCAAACAAGTTTAATTCAAGTAACTTGCATTCCCATTAACTGAGTTAACCCTGACTTTTGACTTGAATTAGATCGAGTGAACGGTTCCAGCAGTTCCTCTAGCAAATCTTGCCATAGAAAAGCTTCGACATTAGGCGACGATTGTTAATCAACAATCGCTTGTTGGCGTGGTCAAGAGTACAGATCAGTTCGTGTATCGGCCGGTTTGCCTGCGACGTTGGTGCGATTCGCTACAGAAATGGGCGACTTTGCTGCCTGCGTAAGTCTTATTTACAAACTTTCATGAAATAACTAACTTTGAGCTGTTTTGTGTAAACACGTGCTGTGGGAGAGTTCGACAAAGCATGACGGGAAGCACGTTTTTTTAAGCTAACTGCAAACAAGCAGAAATCTGTTCATGAACTTCAGTCGCTGCAAAACACTCGCCACAAGATCCAGTGTCTTAGTAATACCAAAGAACAGGGCTAATCTGCCGTTGATGTCACCTTATTTAAACGCTTTTCTGGAATAAGCATTGATGTAAAGCTGCCCTGGACAATTTCTGCATATAAATAAAGTGAAAAGAGGCCCGCACGACATCCGCAATGCACAGGACAATGAAGCAATATGTTTAAATGTTTGTGCTCTTAAGACCGAAAACGCTGTTCGACATTGGTAACAAAATAATTTTGACGACTGTGCGCAAATCAGAACCTTGTAAATCCGCTGCTTCGTGTGTTAAATCAGGCGATCGGCCATACCAGCAATAACAAAACAAAACAGCAAGGTAAGAGGGTTGTGATTTTCTTGACTTCTTTCTAATTTACATATTTTTTTCAGTAAATCTGCTCAATTTAAAAAGCAACGATGTTAATTCTAAATCACTGAAAAATACCCCTGAGTCATTTTCATCCTCAGGTTTTGCGAATCAGTTGCTTGTTTGTCATTATCCGGCGATGCCAGAGAGTCGCGCTTTTTGCACCACCTCTATGCCCTTGACCGTATGATGATGGGGCGCGTAGAGGCGATATAAGCTCCTTTTCCTTATTGGTCGTTTTAAATTAAAGAAAACTAACCAACTAACCCTATCAACCGCCTAGCACGTTTTCTAAGGACAAGGGATGGAGGACGTCTCTCCCACCCACCAACCCCCACCACGCCCACACCCACATCCACACCCCACCCCACCCCACCCCACCCCACCCCACCCCCGCGGCTCTTATAACTTAGCTACATTAATCAAACAACGCTCGCACACGAAAAAATATTTTACAAATAAACTTTCAACTGCCCTTCGATCATTGGCGCTAGAGTTTCCCTAACGATGTTATTTTCTCTTGACATGTGATGGCGAAGGGCATGTTTTTAAACTGTTGGGTCACCCGCTCGACTTGAAAGGTCTCCTAGATTTTGCTGTGGAGTCTGCTTGTAGACGCTGAAGGATTTTTCGCAATCTATGAAGAAATTGGCTAGCTGCAGGAAGTAAGCAAACTACATAGGAAATGAAGCAGACCATGAGACCACGCTGAAGGAAAACCGATGAGTGTTGTTGTAGGCATACGCGCGAATAGGAAAACAGCGTTTAGAAATCACGTCGTATATGTTTTACATCCAGCAAGAGAGAGAGAGAGAGAGAATTAAACGCAACACGTTTCTCTCTCGCCACAGAGGTAGCGTCTAAAAAGGATGAAAAAAACTGTAAAATGACCTGATGAGAGTGTCAGACGAGACATTTTCCAAGTAATGGGCTGGTTAGTCAAAGAGGACGTCGTCTTAGACAGACGTGTTCAAGCCCTGGGCTGATCAGAGAAACTTCGGCTTGACAACGGTAATGTGATCTCGCGCCAGTAGGTGATAAAGGTAACGAGTTTCCTAGCATGGCCGTCTTGACTGTCTTCATTATAAAAACGTAAAAACCAACAAGAAACAGACTACCGATTAATTGACTTCATTATGACTATTACTTTATGGAACCAAAATTTATGAGGTGCATATGTTGCTTGCAATTTTTTTCACACAATTTCTGAAGAGAAAGAAGTTTAAAAAAACCGTGATTCTTTTACACCCCGCGTGAAAACCCGCGCTTACCTCGAAAGCTAGCGAAAAAGATTACCTTTGTGTGCAATGTATAGCTCTTTCGATTCTGTCTGATTTGATCGATCTCTTTTAGAGCTTGAAGGTCCAATAAACAGGGAATAGCTCTAGTAGGCCTATACTTGGACCTAAAAGGAAAAAAAATCTCGTATGATGCATAGAAAGAGAAGAACGTTAGGTATTCCCTTCAAATGTTAATATTTCTATATTTCATTCATTTCACTTCGAACTTTATCCAGAACTTCACGACAGCAGAATGCGTGTGGAAATAAAACCTTTGCTTATGCCCACAAAAGTCATTTGAGAATTGTTATATCACAATATCACATCACAGTTTCCAGTGTATTGTGTGTGCTGTGTGTGTGTGTGTGTGTACTGTAAAGCCCTCTGAGCTCAGATGGGAGACAGACCGCTATATAAATATTTTTATTGTTATTATTACAATTGAAAGCATTTATAATACCTTATAGAACAAAAGACAAAATATTTGTGAATAAAACTACCAATCGATTGCAATATGATTTAAAATACAAAAAGACCCCTCTACCTAGATGAAGCATCGTAATCTTGCTTCTTGACAGCTGTTTATGCAGATCATTTCCATCAGCATATTACCTGCTGCTGCATGGGTATCGTTTGTTATCTCTTATGCAGCTTATGCATAAATAGCGTTTCTGCGAAACTCAATTAACTATGGAAGTCGCATTCTTTTTCTTAAAACGTTGACATTGTAAATATAATGAAATACAGAAACATCCGAACGCTTTTCTTTCTTTGTTTCTGTGTTTTTCTTTCTTTCTTTCTTTCTTTCTTTCTTTCTTTCTTTCTTTCTTTCTTTCTTTCTTTCTTTCTTTCTTTCTTTCTTTCTTTCTTTCTTTCTTTCTTTTTGCACACAAAGGCACCATCAGAGCTGTAGCAGCAAGTCTGAAGAAAAAATATTGAAGTGCAATGAAGTCTCGACAGTGATCGAGATGTTTAGTCCAAAACTTTATCATTAGATTTCTTTCCAAAAGAAGAAAAATGTTAACCTGGTTGTTTTCTCTTTGAAACCCGTCGGCAGCTTAATCCTGCTTGACGGCAGGAATTCTAAGAACAAGGCAATGAACTATTGTGCTTAAATAAATGAGACACCAACTTTCCTGATTTAGAGAATTCATAACACGTCGCTATCAAAGTAGGGCCTATTCTTATGATCATCTAGTTCAGCAGCGTATTCTAATTTTCACATTTCCCACGACAAGCTAATGGTGTGAGGACCGCGCAAAACACACTGTTACTGTCAAAGACATATGGAACTACCTGCGGTGGAGGGGAAAATCTTGAGTCAAGAAAGTCCTTGATTTTGTGGTTGAACTAGTGGTGATAACGATAATAATGGCGACAGTGACGACCTTATTAGTAAAAGGAAACCAACAGGAATAGGAGTCAATTTGAAATCCAAGCCAGGAATAATTATATCGATCTGCAGGAAAAACAGGCTGCACGAGTGATATCTCACTTAAATGTAAAACTGCCAGCAGCATATAGCTGGCAAAGACTTTATGGCGCCAGGTTGATCAGCACAGCGGGCGACATAAATGCTGAAGATTGCCGCAACTCTGCGGTAACCGTGCACAGTATAATAGCTTGGACAAGCGAACCTGATAAGGCGAGTACTCTCCTTGGAGACTGAATACCTCCTGGGCACGAGTGGGTGGCAGGAGAAGTGAAACGCGGCTGGGAGGTTGAGGTTGTGGTATCTGTTGAGTCAGACATTTGGGGACACCACGGATGTTACGTCACTGTTTTCCTCTTAAGCGCATAGGTTAATTAATCTTTTATGAAACAGCTATGTTTTCCTCTTCTCTCTTTCTCTCCTCTCTCTCTCTCTCTCTCATCACGTGCACACAGCCCACCCTCAACACATACTGCTTCACGCATGCGCGCGGACGCTGGTAGTTACGCACAAGCAAAAGACCCGACCTTCTCAAATCTCTTCTGCCTGGCATTTCCTTCTTTCGGATAATCAGTAATGCAAACCGGTAATTAATAAGAAAACTTTTCTTCGGATCCCAGTTACGCAGAGAACATTGTTTTCGTTTTGCACGGATGTTAGAAGAAAGGTACACAGGATTTCCAAGGGAAAGAATGGTCACCTTCGGTGAAGGTTTTGCGGTTTGTATTCTGCGTCACACGATGCTGCACTTTGCAGTCAGGTTGATTAGCAGCTGTTGGTAATCGCCCAGTGGCAAGGATTACCGGAAGTGGACAGCAGGGCAAAATTGTCACGTTGATTTCAGGCCGACGTTTTTGGCTCATTTCTTTAATAGGCATGTTTCTCGTTGAGTTATTTTTAGGCTGTTTCTGGGGGGCTCCTATTTCCTTCTCTCTGATAATTAGCAATACGAAGTGTTAGATAAACACAAAATGCTGACTCCGGGTCCCAGACAAGGAGCGCAGCATGGGTAGGAGAAATTTGCTCAAGTCGAGCAGCAATGGAGGAATCCAACGGTCTGAGGAGTTCTCGAATTACGTGCGTTTCGCTTGCAATCGATGGATAGGTGACGTGACTGCTTGCTGAAAGCAGTAGAAGTTTAATAGAAAGTGCTGATGACAGTCTTTTCACTGATTTTATCAAAAGATTTCGTTTTTTTAACGAAGTGTATTTAAAATAGATGATGGATAACATGCTAAAACCACACAAACAGGTCAGTTTTTTCAGTAAAACCTTTATTAAGCATTTATTGGAATTTTTCTCAGCGTTCCACATGTGGAACGCTAGCAGCATATGGGTACGTGTACATTTCACCTATCGATGAGGTCACGAAACTTGGGAAATACTTTCTGAACACAAAGCAATTCATAAATGCCACTGAAGCATGAAACTGAAAGAGAGAAATCATAACATAAGGAAAATAGGACATTCCCTGTTCACAATTTATTTTTTAAACAACCAGCAAATGTTCCTTGAACAGCAAGTCATATTTCATCTCGTAGTTAGGCTAGATGGAAGTCTGCACGGCACTCGGTGTGGCAAGGAATAAGACACCTTGAGCAGAACAGTTTGATTTTCTTGCCCCAGTGTGCACAATGGTGCCATTTTGGCCCATTGGCGAGGTAGTGGCCATGGCCATCACGCCTGATATCTGATGGAGCTGTCTTGTCCATTGAAGAAGAGCGCCATGGTAAGGATGCAGAAGAATTAATTTTTTTGTAGTCCCTGTGTAGCTCGGACCCCCCCTCCCCCCACACACACACCCCCACAAAAAAGCCTCTTAACGCAAGGTCCTCCCGCAGTGGTATCCCAGTGAAGAAGCTGTCAAAGAGGACATGAAAGGGGGGACTTTGAGGTAGCAGTTTGACCAGGTCATCGAACGAACGAACACTTTATTGAGTAGGCCATCAGGCCGTTTCATGTTGTCAGGTCATCGAACGAACGAACACTTTATTGAGTAGGCAATCAGGCCATTTCATGTTGTCAGGTAATCGAACGAACGAACACTTTATTGAGTAGGCCATCAGGCCATTTCATGTTGTCAGGTCATCGAACGAACGAACACTTTATTGAGTAGGCCATCAGCCCATTTCATGTTGTCAGGTCAACGGACGAACGAACACTTTATTGAGTAGGCCATCAGGCCATTTCATGTTGTCAGGTCATCGAACGAACGAACACTTTATTGAGTAGGCCATCAGGCCATTTCATGTTGTCAGGTCATCGAACGAACGAACACTTTATTGAATAGGCCATCAGCCCATTTCATGTTGTCAGGTCAACGGACGAACGAACACTTTATTGAGTAGGCCATCAGCCCATTTCATGTTGTCAGGTCAACGGACGAACGAACACTTTATTGAGTAGGCCATCAGCCCATTTCATGTTGTCAGGTCAACGGATGAACGAACACTTTATTGAGTAGGCCATCAGCCCATTTCATGTTGTCAGGTCAACGGACGAACGAACACTTTATTGAGTAGGCCATCAGCCCATTTCATGTTGTCAGGTCAACGGACGAACGAACACTTTATTGAGTAGGCCATCAGCCCATTTCATATTGTCAGGTCAACGGACGAACGAACACTTTATTGAGGAGGCCGTCATCCCATTTCATGTTGTCAGGTCAAGAAAAATCGTGTCCAAGTCCAAGGCTCCAGTCATATTTGGTTGAGCTCCCCTCCCCCGGTACGAACTCTCAACCACACGGTTCATCCGAGGGATGTTTCCATTGCCCACTGCTTCATTATCTCTGATCCCGACCGGGTTTCCTCGAATACATCTCTTTGTAGAACGCTTGACAAAGCAGAGCATCATCCACTTATCAAGGGACAACTCTGAGTCGTAGTAAAGTCTTGCTGGAAACCCATTTTTCTACATCGTTCAGCGAAACTTTTCTAAAATAGGACATAAGTAGTTATTATCCACCATGTTTGTTTGGGGTAGATACATTTATAAACCCTCCTATTACCTAGAAACTAATTTATCGCATTAGAAGTGAAGATTTATAAGTAAATTCAGAATAAGCAGATGTCAGTGAATAGGATAAGAAGGGGCTACTTTCTACCAGCGTTCCATATGTGGAACATCGTATTTCACTCTTCTCCAAACCACCACAGCAGAAATATAAAGCGTGTTTTATGATCAGAGGATAGAAAATAGATTGAATCACAATATTTTAGCATTTATTATAAAGTTACTGCAGTGCATGTTTTTCGACATTACCTTTGTGCTTGAACCCATGAAGCTGCCATTTTTAACTTCTCTCTCGAAAAACGTGGATAGTTGGTAAATAAAATGCAGAACAAGATAAAACAGACACAAAGCATAAAAACCAGTAAAGAACACAGAATATCAAAATACTTTTTTATTTCTTTGTTTTATAATGAGTTAATCGAGAGAGTAAGAGTTCCACATGTGAAACGCTAGCAGAAAACCATACAACACGTGTTCTTGCATTGGTGCGAAATGGATCAGCACACGTCACCTGCTAGAGGATAACGGCGAGAAAACAACGAGATCTCAGTGAGACAATCGTCTCGTCGACCACTGCCGTAAAAAAATCCGTGCGCTAGCTCGTGAAACAATCAGGGATTATCCATAACGCACTGGGATTACCTCTGCATTAGAAATGACAATATTCATTAACATAGATATCATTTTAAGGAATATTGTCACAATGTGCATTATACATCGGTGACTTCAATAGTTGTTGGTGTGTGTGAGGAAGTCTGTAGATCTGGACGAAAGCTACTTCACGTGTCTGACAGAAAGGAAGAAAGAAAGGATTGAAGGAAGGAAAGAAAGACAGACAGAAAGAAAGAAAAACAAAACAAAGAAAGAAAGGAAGGCAGCTATTGAAAGAAATAAAACGAACGAAAAACAGAAAAAGTGTGATCAAAAGCAAAAGCCAGGACAATAAATTCCACTTCCGCTAATTAAAAAAAACCTTAACGGTAAACTTCAAAACGAAAACTTCAACGCGAAGCAGAGATTTTTTATGTTAGGATTACATTAATATACTAGTTTGGTCCACTGCCACTAGCCACTCCCTCTCAAAAATATTTCTTCGTACCAGGATATATCTATGATATGTTTTTGGATTAAGATGTTCAGGATGCAGACGAAATTTTCTTACATTTGATATAGTCCCTGAGCAGCTCGGACCCTAATTGCTCGATGGCGTTGATTAAAGTAATTTTATGTACCCCTTAAACGGAGACATGGCAGCACGTACGTAAAAACGAGTGATAAATTAGTTGAAATGACGCAGTTGTATCAAAAACATCATAAAATTCTAAAATATCTGTAAATCACAGATGACAGTCGAAATATGCAGCTCCGTTTAGTACCCCCCACCCCCACACAGATGTGTTAAAGCCACCTTTGGAAACCTGGAGACGGGAAAACGTGAAATTATAGAGCTCGTGTTACCACCTGCGATACACTTTTGGCAAAGAAAAAACCCCCACCATGATCACAAAAAAGTGGATGGGCGCGCACATACACACACGGTCGCACGCATACACATACATTTACTCCTACACACACACACACACTTACACATGCACACATACACACACGTACACATGCACGCACACACACAGAGGCATGCACGGATGTAACCAAATATAGCTGACAAGAACAAAAAATTGAAAACAATTTTTTTCTAGTTTTCTTCGTGCTCACGAGAAATGCGGAGACTTAAGTTTCCGGCCACAAAAAGAGGAATTCCTCCAAGACAAGCAGCGTGTTTAGCCACCGACCCCCGTCTAAATCCACCTTCAATTATTTGAGTACTTTGGAACCCCGGGAATTTGTTTGTTCTTTCTTCCTCTTTTCCTTCTTGTTCTGCTCCTCGTCTGCTTCCTTTCTTGTTTTCTTCTCATTGCCCCTTCATTGTTTCTTTTCTATTCTTTTTCCTTCGTCTTTCCTTCTTCTCTTCTACCCTTTCTCTATTCATTCGCCCTCTCCTCCTCTTCTTTGTCTCTCTTTCTTCGTCTTTCCGTCTCCTTCCTCCCTTTTCTTTCCCCTGTCCCTTCTCCGTTCTTTCTTTCTTCCTTCCTTCCGTTCTTTCGTTCTTTTTTCCTTTCTTTCCTTCTTTCTTTCTTCTGCTCCCTTGGGTGCGCAGTGATCTGGAGACTCAAGCAATGGGTACGAATGGAGGTCATAGAGTTTCAGCAGTCAGGGGTCAGAAACGTCCCCAATCTTAAAACCCTGTGGCGGTTTGTTTCTTGTCGTCGAGAAGCGAGTGATGACAAAGTCTAGCCGTGCAGATAACATGGTAACGATGATGGTGATGATGACATGGTGGTGGCAGATGTTAGGCAGAAGTGGCGGGGTTGGGGGTTGAACCAAGGGGGTGGTACCTATACCCGGCGCGTGTCGATTTTTTAAAATACTAAAATCAGTTTATTGATTTTATAAGCTGTTGTTGTGGTGCTTGCATGTTCGCACGTGGTCGCTCCATCGTTCTCTCGCCCTCTCGCGCGCACACTTCCACACATTCTTACATTTTTGTGTCTTCACCACTGAATCGGTGAAGGATAACCAAAGTACTGTGGTAGAAACTGTACTTGTGTATATGTGCACGCGCCTGCAAGCAAGCGTGTGCGTGTTCGTAAGAGTGATTTTATTTGCAAGTTTATGAGGGAAAATACGAAAACTACAGAAGGCCTACGTGCGCGAGTGTACTTAATTTGAAAAAAACCCTGCTGTAAAAAAAAAAAAACTTTAGCGATGTTTTGGCTCAAGTACGACTGAAAAGTATGGCATCCAAAGAAGGAATTTCCCGCGGAAGCTGGATAGCCTGTGAAAAGAAGGGTAAAGGGTTTGTTTCACATCACACCACATCACATCACGTGAAAACACAAATGTAATCAGAATCAGACTTGTCCAGAGATAATACAACTGAATTCTCAAAGCAAA
>SMGT01001902.1:704755-718879 GCA_004794575.1 Lanistes nyassanus | reverse complement strand
ACGTCCAAACACTGTATATGTCATCTGACGTTCAAACACTGTATATGTCATCTGACGTCCAAACACTGTATATGTCATCTGACGTCCAAACACTGTCTATGTCATCTGACGTCCAAACACTGTATATGTCATCTGACGTCCAAACACTGTATCTGTCATCTAACATCCAAACACTGTATCTGTCATCTAACGTCCAAACACTGTATATGTCATCTGACGTCCAAACACTGTATATGCCATCTGACGTTCAAACACTGTATATGTCATCTAACATCCAAACACTATATATGTGATCTAACGTCCAAACACTGTATATGTCATCTGACGTCCAAACACTGTATGTTTCATCTGACGTTCCCCGCCTTCGTTACCAATTAGAGGAGAAGAGGAAGAAAGGAATCCATTAAGGTTCTGAGCGGAAAGACGTTAAGACCCACGACTACCGCTCGAGGGAATGACAGATCTACAACGCGAAGCCGGCTAAAATCATTTCCCACCTCCGCAGAATTGTTTAGCTGACTGGCACCTTAAAGGGTCTACGTCCTGGCAGCGTGGCCAGGCTTTAGGGAAGTGAATCGCGCGTCTTCCCCCCGTAGGAGGCAAATAGACATTCTGAAAACACGGCGTCTTCAAGTAGATCGTTATTATTCGCAAATCGTTACATTCCTAATGCGTATGTTCCGATATGGTATACTCAAGGGGGAGAGAACGAGAGAAGACATTTTTTGTTGTTGCTGAAACTGCTTTCAGAAAAGAGGTCTGAAATAACTCCCAAGTAAATTACTTCCCAACATTCATTAGATGGCCGCCTGGACTAAGAACTACAGGATCCACACTTATAACAACGCAGTTTCGATACCGGCTACGTCTTCCGAGGACATTGCACATATTATTTGATAGACGCGAATTTAGAGGGAAAGGAGTATAGCTACTCAAGTAGTTTGCGCCCCAATATTCTCAGATTGTGTGAAGCATAAAATCAACGTAACAAACCTCGCAAAATGGCTGGCACAAACTGTATGTGCTGTACCTTACACAAGAAAGCGATCAAGCACAGTCTACGACACTGAAAGCTTCCCAGATGTGGAAAGCTCAGAGCCTCCCTGAGAATATAACCCCAACCCACATCTTGTGAATCGCACGAACCCCAATGGTTCAATAGTTGGTTTAGGCTTCCTGGGCGGGGTTCAGTTTTGTTGGATCCTCATGACTGCTAGAACACACACGCAAGCACGCACGCACGCACGCACGCACGCACGCACGCACAGCCTCTGTTGACCTAATGGCTTGTTAATAAAATCTGATCGCATTATGTCTTTGGCAAGCTAGTGCGTACAAAACCAATTGAGCAACAAACATTTTGTAGAGAAAGAGAATGTACCTCCGTATGCGTGTGTGAAGCTATCAGGTAAGTGTATATATGGCGGTGTTAGTATGTTTGTGGTGGGATGCGCTGTGTTTACGTCTGCATGTCGCCTGGTGACTATTTTTTGTTTATGCTTTTGTATGTGTGCGTTTGTGTGTATGTGTGTGTATTCATATGTGATTATGTGAGAGATAGAGGGAGAGAGAGAGAGAGAGAGAGACAAAGAAAGGTGGAGGAAATGGTGGGATTTACACTCAAAGGGAAAGAGAGAAAACAAGAAAGTTAGTGGTGGTGGTGGTGGGGGGGGGAAGTAGACATGCAGCATGTGTGTGTGATGCTAAGGCTGTATTGAGAAAGCTTGCGACGTGGCAGCTATAAAAGGAAAACTCTCGCTTTGCCATTTTAAGCCACAGGATCAGAGTATTAAGAACGTCATTTCCGGCTTCATAGCCTTGAAACAGAATCGCCGACATTAGGGTATTGTCCAGTTTCAAGTACTATCGGTGGGAAGGGGGAAAGGAAGTGAGGCTGTAGTGGGCTGGGGAGTTCTTCAACGATTTCATTGTAGAACGTGCGGATTTAATTACTGTAAAGTGTGTCGACATGGGCAGGCAGGCAGGCAGGGAGGCAGGCAGCGATAATGAATACTATTGCAAAATAGGACAGCTGTGGAAATGGATGCACTTTCGTGCTCACAAACGTCATCACAAAAGTCTGTTCAGTCAGCCAGTCGCATGCTGGATGAAAAATAAACTTCAAGACCTGCAGATCACAGCAAATTGCAGACCCCGATGGCGCAAACGATGGGGACTTGGACCAAAGAAGCGGTGCGGTCAAAACTGTTGTAGAGGTCCGTCCCAGTCACACACACACACACAGACAGACCCAGGCCCTCCGCTCAGGCACAACGTCTCTGCAAGCGGCCTAGCCAAACACGTTTTATCGCGTTATGAAATATGGATGCGGACCCCAGTTTACCAGTGATTCAGCAGGTGTTTGTATGCGTTGGGGGCCGGAGGAATCAGTAGCACTAACGGATGCCGGCGAATACGTTGTTTTTGGTGTGTTCTGCAAATGTGGCTTTCTTATCGGGCCGCGCCACTGACGTGATGCCGTGCCACCCAACCGCTCTTCTCGCTGTCAGATACGAACCTGTTTGCCATGATCAGCCGGTGGCAACTCTAACAGCTTGTAAGATGATGATAGTGGTGGTGGTGGTGGTGGAGTTGGCGATCACGGTAACCTGGAGCTGTCCGTATGAACGAGCTAAAATCTGGCCGACGGAGTGGCTAACAAGCTGAGGGCCATAGACTGGTGGACTCAGCGGATAAATAAACGGTCTTCTGGCTGGTTTGACCAATCGAACACTGCATGGACTGACTGGTCGATTTCCGATGGTAACACGAAGATGTCTTCGCGTGCTATGTTGCATGGACGCGCGTATCTGGTTTCCGCCCGTAACATTGCGCGTAAGATACCGCGCATTTACGGGAGTTTCAACTGTTCTTGTGAGCGGAAATCAAACTGCAAACTCCCGTGCAACCCAATCCTAGTTCTCGAGGAATTAATGCTGACACATCAGAGCACTTCAGTAGGGTTTTGTCAATTATAGTCTTAAACAGCTAACGGGAGGCATCTATAAGCATATTGTTTTGAAGAGCCTATTATCCTTATCAAATGATATTGCGTTGTGAACAGGTCGTGCAGTGCAACATGGAGACCGTTGTCCAGTTTGTCCAGTTTTCATTATGATAGAAAGATCGCAAAGCAAATATATCGTCCCTATCCATAAAAAAGAGCTAACAGCGCGTCCTGTCAACGTCTGGGTCCCGTGGCAACAAAGTCACCGAGGCTCGTTCATTGGCGAGATATACTGTTATCAGTTCCTGCTACGAAAGACTAATCGAAAGGTTCTTTCAGCTCTTTGCCGGGCACAGCATCGTTAGAATTGGCGTCCATTTTTTTAACAGATAGATTCTCTATCATCAGGCAAAGAGCATATGATAACTCTTTCTAGATATTTCGCGTTGATGTTTGTCCTGATGGGCAAACTGTTCCTGCCTCCGATGCCAGATCGAAATCGAGGCTGGAGTTACTGATGGGCTGAGCTGGCATTCTGCCAGGTGTTGGATCGTACAGGGGATTGTCTGCTCTTCTATTAATAAAAATGGTCGTGAGCATTGTTCACGCTTTCACAGCCACAGAAGAAGGATTTATGCGAGATGTACTCACGTTCTGTTTTCGCGTAAATGGACATTTCGCGCAGTGTGTTTAAATACTTCAAGTTCATTTTTACACGCGGAAAGGTTTAAAAAATTGATGTTATTGTAACCCAGTCAAGACTCCGAGATTACTTTCTCTAAGCACTTTCATGTTGTTTGATGATTGGCTGATATATATATATATAGGCGATGAGTCTGTGTTATGCGTGCAATTACTGATGCTGGCCCGGTATACAACTGAATAGCTGACATTCCTGTCATGGCGAATATTCTAGGGAAAAAAGTTCCATGAATTTCCCATGCACGAAAACCGAATTGCCTATTTTTCCCTCTTTATTCGATAGTAATTTAGTCGGTCGTCACAGGAGCGAGTAGCAAGTTCGCCAAAACATCGTTTTCAGAGACAGAACAAAATCTGTTCGGGTATAAAGTTAGTACAGTTTACATGTATACGGGACCTGACGTCATTAACAGCATGAGTATTCCGGAGTTTGCCACAGGGCGATCCGCGTGCACTGAGTGCAACAAGATACGATAATGGTAATATTAAGATGCTAATAAGTGGGACGTAACACTTGAAACGGGTTACGGGCAACGTATTCACGTGGCAACAGGAGACTGCCAGTCCAGTACACAAACTGTTTACTCGCCGACGAAGCTGAAGACAGCCTGGCGTTAGTCCGCAGATTTAGAATATTTGATGTGAATGCGAGCACAACAAACACGGGCAAAACACCACGCGCTTGCAAGAAGGTGCGAAGCTAATGGTCTGAGGCGAGGCATTGCGTGTTCTTCGGGAATACAACCTTGGTTAATGCCCCATGTGTTTGGCGAAACAGAAATACGGCAAATTAACGCGGCTTATTTACCGACATTTCCCCCCCCCCCCATAAATGTAAGGACGTGTACATGTAAACAAGCCTGTCTACGTGATTACAAAATGCAAAAATATCTATGGAAACAAGTGTCCTTCAATAGGTTCATTCATACTTCTTTGTGAGTGCTAGCAAACGAGTCAAAGAGTGAGATCTCGATATGAGGGAGAAGACAGAGAGAAGAAATATTGTGTAAAATGGCATGATGTTTTAAAAACCAAGGAAAAAGTACATTTTGAAAAAAACAATCAATGAACAAACAGAATCAGTAAAGATTTACAACAGAAAGATGTGTCTGTAATATATTTGGTGCCAGGAAAAAATATAAATGAAGTGACAACACAATCAAGAAGGGGCATTTACTACACGCCTCATTCATGAGTCTATTCATAGCTCGTCAGAAAAATCAATGCATTGCTACACTTTAGTGTCACGACGATAAAATGTTGAATTAACCATACTCCTTACTCCTTACATTTGCCACCCCCACCCACCCGTGCCGTTTTCCTTACACCTTGAGGCTAAAAGTTGATAGAATTAGGTTCTTGGACTTGCCAGGCATTGATTGCTAAGGGCCTTTCTTACTGGTCACGTTCGTCCGGTTGATAAAAGGGGTTTAAAACATCTGCAGTCCTCTTCAGCAGTCTGCGAAAATAATGAACTCTAACTGGAAATTATTCACTCTAACTGGATAAACAAAGGAGTGTGATATCCAGGTTCTCAATTATAGGCGTTTCAGGGGATCGGCGTCTTTAAAACCCATGATTCTTCAAATCTTCCAAAGCCTTTTTGCTTGTAACTCGCTTTCATAGACAGTCTTGAAACATTATGCAGACTCGATTTGGTTTTCTGCTTTGTCCC
Organism: Lanistes nyassanus; assembly: GCA_004794575.1. Lineage (NCBI taxonomy): Eukaryota > Metazoa > Mollusca > Gastropoda > Architaenioglossa > Ampullariidae > Lanistes > Lanistes nyassanus. Next base: position 713,555 of record SMGT01001902.1, on the reverse strand, counting down.
CTGCATCACCCTCCTCTCTCGGTCCTCTCTCATTCTCTCTCCCTCTCTCTGCCTTGCCCCACTCCATCACTCCCTCCCTCTCGGTGAAGCTGACAGAATTGGGATAACGAGACAAGTGCCTGGGCTGATAGCTGCCCGAGGGGATGATGGTTTGTAAACATCCCTCATTGCCAAATGGTCTTTACACAATCGGGGAAAAGTACACTCGTTGTTTCAGAGTAGGCGAAAACTGGTAGCAGCGAAATTATTTTAAATCCACTTTTCTCTTGTTCTTGCAGGGTTCAACCTTTAGGATTAATTACAAAAAACTAAAAATGAAATCAAGACAGTTGTATAATGTTCATTTTTGTAGCACACAAAACGAGCTTTGGACAAAGTAAAGGCACTGCGTTTTCACAAAATTCTGCTTTGTGATATCTCTATGTTATAAGTCTGTAAATGGTAAAACACAGAATGTCGTAATAGCTATTACACATCGTCCAAACACAGCAATTGAAAACTCAAAAAAAGCGCTGATTCACTTACCACAGACGTCTCCTTACTGACTCACTGAGCAATCTTTGTCTTCCTGGCCCTTCCTGGCTGTTGTTTAACCTGAGCGCCTAAATTTTCTCCCTTGGCTCGATTCCAGACGCTCTGTGTTTCGTCTTCAGTTTTTTAAAAAGTTACAATCAGATTGGTCTTCGATCTATAATGGAACCAATACCATCAATCAACCAGACTGCTTACAGCAAAAATTATATATGTATTTTTAAATCGTAAACACGAGTACGGTAGTAGATCTTAAACGACGTTCTGTAGCAACATCTTCGTGAAATCTGTGATGTTGATAGTTTCTTTCTATAATCTTTTGTCAGGTGTTAACAACGTGCGAAAAGAACAACGAAATCATCGATTGATAACTAAATGTCGCGCACTTCCTTGCGGGTAGGTACTGGAAAGCCTGCACTGGGAGTTTTATATACCAGAGACAATGGACGACCATTAAGGGGGCAGTGCCAGCTTTTACAGATGTGTCCCACATGAAAGACAAATGCAAAGTCAAACGTGTTTTCAAGGGCGTGTTTTTAGTTAATGCAGCGAATCAGTTAATAAAAGTTAACATCCAGAATTTGAAAAAAGCGTTTATTTTGTTGTAGCACAGATTTTGAAAAAGCTGCGTTTTTAGAATGTTCCAAAGATAATTACAATTTGTTGTAAAGAACAAATTATTCTTGACGGCTAGGAAGTTAATAGCGTCCTTTTCAGATCAAGCTAAAACAGTTTAGCTTTCTGAAAGTTCGCGAACATCTCTGGCCCAGTGAGTGTTAGTACTTGCTTGCTTGTCGACTACAGACGTTTACACAACCAGGATTAAAGTCATAGTGAGCTTTGTTTTGCTTCTAATTCTCTATGGAACTTTACAGCTAAATGTAACAACTTTTTGACTACTCCCCTATTTCCCCGTACGTTGACATGCATGTGTGCACGCAAACATATTTTCATGAAGACCTGCATGTAAACACGCACGCTAGCGTGCACGAGCGAACGCACGCACGCACAACACGCACGCACACATACACACATGCAGAGAGAGAAATTACCTTTAAGCTAAAATTCCGATAACAGTATATCGCTTCTCTCGTTAGGTCTTATGTTTTGTGTGTCAGTTTACGTTTTGTCGTCCTCCGCTTCATCATCATCCTCATCATCCTCATCATCATCATCATCATCATCATCATCATCATCATCATCATCATCATCATCATCATCATCATCATCATCATCATCCTATTGTCTTCATCATCTACGCTGGTGCCGTCGATGTGTTTGTACTTTTAGGGCAACACAAAGACGCATGTCACTGAGCTTTGAAGGGTTTTGTAACGACTGCATTTGTTTCTGGCCACGTGACCCACCAGAGAGAAAGCCCTTGATCACCTGACCGAGGGGCAAGGATAATAAGACACAACGGATGCAGATGACTGAGAACTGGAGATGGGTGTGGCGCGCACTTGACAGCCGGCTCCGAAGTTGTGGATGGGAGGCGCACAGGGAAGACAGTCATCAGGTAGTGATTTTCGCCAAATAGTTCTCCCTCTGTTTGATTACGTCTGTCCATCTCTGGGACGGAAGATGACTTTGTGTTGCTTATTGCGTCTCCCCTTCGCTGACTGCATGAGTCACGAAGCAACTTATATTCTCCCAGTGACCCTTTGGTTATATTTTTTTAATTAAAAAACTTTGTGGGTGTTTGGGCGTTTGATACTACAATTTTATTACATGAACGGTTCTATCTTGTTACACATAACTATGCCATAATCCTACTTTACTAAAGGTTCCTTTCTCTGTGCAGATCTACAAGCCTATCGTCTTGCTGAGTGCATCTCTGCTAATTATCATTGTCATTCCTCATTTGTCTCTTTCGGCTTGTCGCTTGACTGATGTGGGCCTATGGGAACAAAAGAAAATGAAAGTACTGCGTAAGTTTTTTTCCCTTTTGGGCGTGGGGGAGAGTACGGGATCCTATACAGTTGACATCTTAGTTAATGCAGCCACATGATGTTATTTTCACTTCCTGTGAAGGGGTCTTTGTGAGTTCATCGCCCTCGACTGGCTTAGCTAGCCGACCTGTTTTTCGCAGAACCTGTGAAGGTGTGCCTGTATGTGTTCTTCTCCTCGTGTGAACGTGCATAGCGTATTTCAGAAAAGACTGCTGTTTTTGACTATGCTATCAATCTGTTTTTTTTTCTCCCGTGGCAGTTGCTGTAATCAACAGAGACGTTTTATATATCCACAGATATTACTCTGAAATGACTTTTCATAACTAACCCGAAGATTTATGATTTGTTTGACCATATGCGACGTCCTCTGGCCCCACACAAAATACGACCTCTTTAGCCACAAAAAAAGAAGAAGGCTGGGGGCGGGCAGGACACCCACTTTGTCTGGCTGTTTCCTAGTCTGAAACTAAATTAATTTCAGACAATCAGCATAGACGTCCGGATCTCATACAACCAATTCGCCGCCCATATAAATTAACTCACCCTTGTCGCCAGTGACAGGATGTGCCGCTGGGTGGCCCTGCTGAGACAAGGGGAGCTTGCTCCTAATGACTGTGATTAGCTTGCCTTCGCCTCTCAAAAATGCCCCGGGGAGGAAAGAGGCTAGCGAACTAACGGCCAACTGTCTTGTGAGCGTCGCGTTCGGGCTGGCAGTCGGTCCTCTGCAAAACATCAGCCCAGACAGACGTCTTAAAAGGATCGCCCGGCTGCGCGGCCCTAGAGCGGGCCCCGGCCGTCTGTAGGTCCGAACCCTACAGACAGTCATTTTATCTGTGGGAGAGAAAATTGCTTTGCAAATTCCATTAACTTTTCAGATTTCGCTGCACGGACTTTCTAACTGAAAATAATACTTAAAAAATTAATCAAAGAGTCACGCCAAGATATTATAGGCCCTACATGAGAAAATGTCTGAGTTGGCGTGCTGGCGATGCTTGTGAAGTGCCTGCTGTTGCTGATGATGATAATAACAAAGACGAGCAAAATGACAATGTTAGCCGCCACGACCATGACTAATATAAAGAACTTCATATCATGTCATGTTTCGCGATTTTCTGGAAATGCAAGTGAAAGAAAAGAACGTTTACTCACGAAGAACTTCTAGTTTCTTGCACAAGGGAAATGTTCTCGTCACATCTATCTTTGACTGCATACTTTAGATAACTCCAACATAGGTACTGGCAGCGCTCAAACATAGCCGTATGCAGACGTATGTGCCCAAGGGAGCTTACCGTACCCAAACACGTAGCAAAGAGAGGGCCGAAAGAAAAGAACTTGCCATCCCTTTCTTTATAACGGCGCTATTCTTCACACAGCTAACCCTCGGTGCACAAAGTGTGCATACAGAGAATCCAATTTAATGTAGTCATCCCGCTCACTAAGCATATGCTGACAACTAGGATTCAAAGACGAACACAACATAGGACAAATAATACATGATGGCAGATCTTTTTTGAGGATCTGCCAAGTTCCTTTCTTTCGGCCCTCTCTTTGCTACGTGTTTGGGTACGATAAGCTCCCTTGGGCACATACGTCTGCATACGGCTATGTTGGAGCGCTGCCACTGCATACTTTGTTTGTTTGCTTGTTTGTACGCTTCTTGTAAGCGATTTTATAACCGAAACTAATCGATTTGTGTTCTTTATTAATTTTCTTTCTTCCGCGATACAATCGACACTCACACAGCAAATGTCTTCTAACATGCTGGCGTAAAAACGAAGGCGGTATATTTTCCTCGAGCTTTGCATCCCCAGTTTACTGTGCAACGCAGTAGATTTTGCAAAGCGTTTTTATCATGGGGTACCCATATGTAGCGTGATGACGTGAAGTACATTCTAGTGCCTTTAAAAAATTCGTTTGCCGTCTACAGTGCAAATCGCTCGCCTTCTGGAGGGCTATCCTTCCATTTTTCTGTCACCTTTTCTGGACTTTTCAATTTTCTGTTTCGCAGTCCTTAGTGTTGAACATCCGCTCGATGTCTAGGCATGTCAAGAAAAAGATCTATTCCTGTCCTTTTTTCCCTTGGTTGTCGAGTCGATCATTTACATCGAAAATACTCCGCACTCAGAGTAATGATGTTCTGTCCGCACAGCTCACAAACTCTCCACCCGCTCTTTCAGCAACTTCAGGTGTTGTGGAGGATGTCTGCATGCTTGTAATAAATGTAGGGATTGTCTTCTGGACTTTCCAGTATTTCCGCTTTTTGGACTGGGAACCGAAACTCCACAAGCTTCTAAAGAAACCAATTTTCTAAAAGTAAATAATAGTGAAAGTAATGTAAGATAGATCGCTGTTATTTATTTTTGTGGAACATAAAACACTTTTTGGTTAGATGGCGCTCTGTTAGCTGATACGCAGACTGACCCCAAACAGTGCCCCGAAAGAGAGGAAGACTTCACGACAAAAGTAGACAAAGGAGAAGAAATAAAACTACAATAAACGTAGTTTTGAAAGTAGCTAAACGAACATAAACAGGTGCGTCGTCCATCCATCCACCCATCCATCCATCCATCCATCCATCCATCCATCCATCCATCCATCCACCCACCCCCCCACCCATATCTGAAATCAACACCTGTCTGCTTGCATTCTACACCACACCATTTAATACACGCAAAGTCCATGTGCACCACGAAGCTTAATGGCGCCTATATGTACATACTGCATGATATATCATAGTTTAAACTTTTTAGCGCTATGAAAGCTCGCGTATCTACAATGCCAGACTGATCGTTCAAACTTTATTCAAAAGCAGATTCTAATGTATACTGGATTGAAACGAGAGAAAAAAACATAGCCACATCTCAAAATAATTTAAATCAAGGTGTGCCTGATATAGAAATATAAAAATTCCGTACGTTGCTTGCGCGGCGTTAACAGGGCTTTTTAAGTGGACAAGAAAGAAGACAAATTCTTAACTACTAAAATGCTATTAAAACTTTCTGACTGGACTTTTTTTTACAACTAGTTTAAATGAAAAAAAGTAAATTCCATTCTGGCTTCAGCATTCTTTGAAAAATCGGAATACAATATAGCGTGACTAATACAAGAGTCCGATAAAAATGAGTTCCAGAGGACAGTAGAGCTGACGTTCTTGTTAGCTTCGACTTTCTGAAGTGATGGTTCTGCTAGCTTCGGCGTTAGAAAGGGATCTTTTTTGCCGGCTTCGGCTTTAGAAAGGGATCTTTTTTGCCGGCTTCGGCTTTAGAAATGGATCTTTTGGCTAGTTCCGGCTTTAGAAATGGATCTTTTGGCTAGTTCCGGATTTAGAAAGGGATCCTCTCGCCAGCTTCGTGGTTAGAAAGGGATCTTTTTGCCGGCTTCGGCTTTAGAAAGGGATCTTTTTTGCCGGCTTCGGCTTTAGAAAGGGATCTTTTGGCTAGTTCCGGCTTTAGAAAGGGATCTTTTGGCTAGTTCCGGCTTTAGTAAGGGATCCTCTTGCCAGCTTCGGGTTTAGTAAGGGATCTTTTAGCCGGCTTCGGCTTTAGAAAGGGATTTTTTGCTAGCTTCGTATATTTATGCGGGCAGCGAATGGAATGTCTGTCGCCCTTAATCTTTGACACTGAACATCAGTCGCCTTCGCAGACAAAACATTGACGGGGTGGGGTGGGGTGGGTAACTATGAAAGTAATGATGCAGGAAGGTGTGTGTCGGGTTCTAAGTCATTGTCTATATACAGACATGCGCAAAGCAGCCTCTGAAGCTGCGCCCTGATGTCGAAGCATGCGTAAATCTCAATTATGTTTTTATCCCATCACTGTAATCTCATAAATATTTAAAAAATTTAATTTCTTTCTGTCTTTTTAAGGGGTTGGTGTTTGGTCTGTAATCGATGCTATCTCCTTTTCGTTCCTCAAAGTAGCCATCGATTTCAGAATTCCTCGCTGATTTTCGAGTGGAAACGAACATTCACGCAAGCCAGCCCAAACTTTAAATGACAGCTAATGCTTGAGTACAATTTGCTAGAGGCTCAGAGGCCTAATGTCATTCTGGTAAATTATTTATGTGAAGCTAAGACATGGAGGCAGGAAAGGGACGCAGGACGCTTCCAGGCACCGTGTGCAGTAAGCTGTCGGTCTTCTGATTAATACACAATATAGCCATAATTCGAGGATAGCTATTCCATCCTTTATTTTCTTACATCGGAATAAAATTTCCGCATGGCCTGAATAGGGGGAAAATAACTATCCAATGCGTTATTTTGAGAAGTCGGGATTTCTTCTTGAGTGGGCATGCATTATGGTCAGCACTTTACTCCTTTTCTGTAATCACTCCGCTGGCAGAAAATAATCCAAAGAAACCAGACTGGTCCAGCTGCTCCAACACAACCAGTAATGAAGTTGAAATTCTTCTTGAAGAACTGCCCGTCGACGGATCTGCACTGTTGGCTGTAGTCACCCTAAAAATCACTCGTAAGACAAAAGCCAAAAACGCAGAAATAGCAGAATGCGCGTCAGCAGAGGGCGTGACCTTGACCTGTACCAGTGGTGTTAAGTTCCATGCCAATTCAGAACATTTATGCCAGCAATTACTTCATCTACAGTGGCTAAAACGTCATCTCTTCGAAATATATATCTCTGATAAATGTCTTAATCATCAAATGTGTCGAACGGATTTTTTTCCTGTCTCTGAAAACTCTGTTTCGAAGGTACTAAGCTGTTCCTACCTGGGATGACCGAATAACGATGAAAGAATAAGCGTTCCGGTTTTTGTGCATGGGAAATGCAAGAAGTTTATTACAGAATATCCGGTATTATAGGAATAAATCAGCTAGTCGATGTTCCTGATTACGGGGCCAGCAACCGACATCGGTACTTCGTACAGCGCACGGAAATCTTCTGATCAAAAATGCGTGTTGATGTAGGGGTTAACAAGGCGCTAGTAAGCTGGACGAAAGTTCATAAGAAACTTGTCCATCTGTTTAAAACAATTTAAACAGTTCATTTACTTTTATAAACTTGGATTTAATTTTCCAATTCAGATGTACGTCTGCACTGAAAGGTCGGCCAGGAGAAACCTTTGTGAAAAGAAGTTCGTCCTCGAAATAAGACAACTTGTTTAACTCACGCGGCTGGATCAGTTTTTACGAATGCTTTTATCCGACTTAGTCGAGGCGTGTAAGCTCTGCATAACTCAAAGAGGAAACTCGCGTGTATCCGAAAATCGTCATTTACGTGACATACATGCGGTTTTCCTCTTTCCGTAAAAGCACATTATTTCTCGTGCAGGACAGGGAGGGAATAAGTGCTGTCCGCGCTGTCCTCAGGGCACGGTCTGCATGGTCCATTCCAACTGGATCAAACGTTCCCCCGCGTGAAGTATTTCTGGACTCCAGACTCACGCAGATGTGTTTTATAAGATGGACGTGCCCACAGAGAGAAGCCGCGCAGAGAATTGTACAAAACCAGACCGGTCTCCACGTTTTTCATCAGCAATACCGACATAGCTAAAGAGTGACACGTTTCAAGAAAGTGCCTATTAGAATGTTTAAAAAGACTTTGGTTAGTCCAAGTTTTTTTTTCTTTTGAGGGAGATATACAGCTTTGTTATAGCTCGAGAGCGTTGCTTCGATTGAGTGATCCTCATTTAAGCTGCAGATAGTTTTACAAGAAATAATAGCTATGTTTGAGTAGAGGGTCTAGTTTTGTTCGAGCCCATCGAGTCTGAAAAATTCATGTCTTGATTGAACGTCGTTCACAGGATTATTTATATATATAAACTCGAAAGGTTTCAAAACTGAAACCGTGGAACATAGATGTCAAAGACAAAAGTTTGTCTAAAAACCTCTTAGAATAGTATTTAATTGTTCCCAGTCATTGACAGTGGTATTTAAAAATGAAACTTAAAAAATTTAAAAAAAAGAGACCTCCGTTAAAAATTTGAAAGATTTGAAAGTTTTTGAGTTGGGGGGGGGGGGAGAGCAGACAGGAAAAAACCTGCTAAACGCGTGTGCGCGCACACAAACACACACACGGACAGTCTCTTTCTCTCGCAGTCATATGCACATGCACGGGACATGCGCTAGCACTCGTACTAATCCTTACTCCCAGAAGGGAAACTCGACTACCAGTGACGCTGCGCGTGTGTCTAGAGAAATCACGGGAACAATTGCTATTAGATTCAAATTAACCCACACAACCGAGAAAACAACGAAATGAAGCGTGCAAGCGTGAGTTACCGCTGCTGCCCACATATAGTTGCACCCACACTTCCTAAACAAATATAAACATTCACTACAAAGACATTTAATACTAAAAAAA
>SMGT01001902.1:674165-699311 GCA_004794575.1 Lanistes nyassanus | reverse complement strand
CCCCCCCCCCCCCGGGTGATTATCGCTACCCGACCTCATGTTATGATCATGCGCTTCGCCAAGATGTCTATAATGTTAGTAAAGCGCGAACTATGCTGCTCACGGTTCTTGCGAAACAGCTTTGTCGCGGCAGCCTGTAATCAAAGCACCACGCATGAAATCTCGCGATTTTCGAGACACCGCGAAATTTCGCAGAATTACGAGCAATGAAAACAGACTTGTAGTACAACCTGTTTATCTTTTCGGACCTCATGCTATCGACAGGCGCCAGGCATAACTGCTGCAGTGTTCTTCAGCGTGGGAACATAGGCAGTCTTTGCCAGTTTAAATCCGGACGAGAGACGTAAACAGACTCTAGACCAGTCCCTAAGTTCACCGGTTTTGGTTACAAAAAAAGACAACCAAAGGTCACTTTACATGGAAAGGAAAGTTCCATAAATAGTCTAAAGATTGTTCGTAGAAAACTGACACCAACAAAGTCTATTTAAAGCTACGCTTTAGCGCATGCATGTTTGCAGTCAGTAAATTTAAATGATACAGAGAAAGCACCTCTTCTGCTCTATACGAACGGTCTCAGACCTTATGACTGTTATCAGACCAAACTAGTTCTGTAAAGGAACACAGCTTGCATAAATGACAAGAGAAAATTAAGGGCATGGTATTCGATATATTTGCAGAAGCAAAACCTTATTTACAGACAACTCTGAAGTTTATTCCCAAAATGACCATATCTCTTAGTTTTACCATCACGTACAATATGTAGTCTACTAATTAACAGTATGGTTTGAATTTGAGGGAGTTTTTTCGGTGTACTCTCAAAACTCTCCATGTTAAAAGAAAGAAAGAAAAAGAAGAAAAGAAAGGTTGGCAGGCAAAGAAAGAACATTAAATCCGTGACGTTCATTTCATACGACTAAAGCTCTGTCTCCCCCTTAGTAACCTGGGGCTATGCAAACAATGGGCACTTCGTCTCTAGAATCCTCTCTGCAGTCAGAGGCCCCTTTCATGATCAGCGCACAGGAAACGTACAGCAGAACACACGTTCTTCGCCAGAAAGTGATTGGCTCAACCCTTTCGTGCCTAACTAGAGGATCACACCCCTGCCCGTTTTAGCTCACGGAAATATCTACCGCACTGTTATAAAAGATAAAGATTTGCAATGCTATTGGCAGAAATTCTTAACATTAAATATCAGTCCCATTCCCCCCAAACCCACTCCCACACATGCATTCAGAAATGTGTACAATATACAATATACAATGTACAATGAAAAAGTATGTTGTGGTAGGAGGGGAAGGTAGGGTCAGTTCCTCATGGATTTTGTTCAGTGGACAATTAGTGCCTTTGTTCGCTATCATGCTGTTTGACAAAACAAGAATTGACTAAAACGGCCTGCTTCCAGTCGTAAGACCAATTTTAAAATAATTAAGGGTACATGGGTAATATTCAAGCCGAAAGGTTCCTTATCCAGCATTACAAGCTTTACCTGGTTTCTGTGGCTGCAAGATGATCCTTTTTGTTACTAAGTGAACTCGCGATGCCCAAAGCCAGCCTAGAAGCGAAGCAAGGACCTTTAGTTGAAAAAGAGACCTAGGAGAGCAGCTTCCGGTTTAGTATATGCCTCAAATGGTCTGCGTCAAACTTCCCTCGGGGATATGTTTTTCTTGTTTACAAGAGAAACCAGCCCTAATTGGCCAAAGCACGCGAACAATCTGGTATCGATCGAAAAATATGGGTTTTCCTTTCAAATGCCTTGTGTGTTGTGGCAAGCTTTTTTTCCAGGTCTGTCCAACGGGACTGAAGCAAAGCATATTTCGTGATCATCAAAACGCGCTGTGTCCTTTAGCGCTGTTGATGCTACCTCATTAAACTGCTTGCCGCTGCCAGATAATATTCGCTTCCCCGGCAGCAAAATACATTACATCCCAGGTAAGTGCCAAGGCCAACAAAAAATGTTTCCGGTCACCCGACTCTAAGATTTTCGGCAGACCCTAAACTTTTTTTCCCTGATGGAAAAAAAACCACACGCGCCCACGCACTCACACGCAAAAATTATTTAAAAATTTTAAATCCCACCTATTTACCCTGTTTTTGAAGTATATTACCTGAAACAATTTTTTTCAATAAAAAAACCCCCACACATTGCCATCTAATGTAGTCGAAGAGCAATTTTTCGCCTCTGTCTGTCCAGGCGCTTTGCACTGATCGCTTCAGGTGTGGTCTGGAACAAACACACAGAGATTGGTCACGTCAAGGAAACTCTTCACTGGACCTTTGGAGGAATGCTTAAGACAGGCAGGCCACATACCACCTGGAGGCGAACTGCAGAACTGGAAACGAAGGCCTGAAACCACACGGTCTAGCAACAGAAGTGGATTATTTGTTTGTTTATTTATTTATTCCATGTATGTCACCAGGAATAAAAGACAGTAAGTAAGAAAGAACTATAACAAAAACTAGATAGATATGACATATAATGGCAAGAAAGAGCTGTGTTAGCGTGCTCTTCCACTGTGTAGAATGGAGCTAGCGTGTTTCTACATTCGGCTGACTGAAGCTGCCATCAAACATGTCACACTGCCTACACTTTCTGACTGACATGATGCTGGTTCAGTGCTGACCTCTGTCACATTTTTCTTTCTCCTGTGCTGTTCACTTAAGAAGAAAATAGCCTTTAGCAGTTCTCAGGGTGTGAAATGTAAAAAGGAAAGTTCATCGCCGTTGGATTAACGTCGCGTTAATAACTGAAGTGGTTTTCTCTTCGCTTCTCTTCTCGCACCAGAGAGAAATCAATATTGCCAACGCTAATTTAAAAATATTGGCAGCTGATATCATATTTTAATCAAATCGCCACCATAAATGTGCCTGAAACCCTCTGGAGTGGCCGGAGAGCGAGAAGCAAGACAGAGAATGCAGCGGAGAGCTAGACAGAGAGAGAGAGAGAGCTAGACTGAGAGAGAGAGAGCTAGACTGAGAGAGAGAGAGAGCTAGACTGAGAGAGAGCTAGACTGAGAGAGAGAGAGCTAGACTGAGCGAGAGAGCTAGACTGAGAGAGAGAGAGAGAGCTAGAGAGAGAGAGAGCTAGACTGAGAGAGAGAGAGCTAGACTGAGAGAGAGAGAGAGCTAGACTGAGAGAGCTAGACTGAGAGAGAGAGAGAGCTAGAGAGAGAGACTGACATTAACTGACCACCATTTTGTCAAGGGGTTCGTCTTTGAATCCCATCTATAACATCGTGTCATTTAATAAGTCTAGCGCCATTAATAGGGTTAAAGGGCAGGAGAGAGAAATGGAGTTGTTTGAAGAATACTTCTTTTAATTCTGCCCAAACCCAGTGGGAACTATACATTAATGTTATGTCGATCCTGGCAGGGTTTCAGTCATTTCTGAATAGTGAATGAACGGAACGCCTGACTTTCCACTATCTCCCATGCAGCACTGAGCTGCCTCTTTTCTGTAAACACAATTTTTGGGAGGAGGGAGGGGATTGATTTAAACTGGAACAAGGAGCTCTCGAATAAGATATTCTTTCTTGACATTCTTATTTTTATTTCCAGTTAAAACAGAAACAAGCTCCCTAATGACGACCTCACATTGTTCGACTCATTAGAATGGTTTTTAAAAAACTCATTCTTCTACAACAAGCATATGAGTTTAATTTCGTCATACTATCATTGTTTTTGCAACGGATAGGGTTTTCAACAGTTTCTTTATCAAAAAGTTGTTAAGGGAATCTTTCATTTGAAAAGAAAAAGAAAATGTTTGAAATGCTGATGAACACATTTAATCCAGTTTGGAAGAAATTAAACTGCGTGGTGACTGCAGACAGTTGGAAAACTTTATCACTTTCTTCAAATGAGTCCAACCCTGAGACTGGGCCAGCCCTTCTACAAACTGTAATCTGAGAGGGCGTTTTATAAGGCTACACATCAGCATCCTGGCTAGTCAACGTAAATTTCTGGAACACCGCCACAAGCAGAAATCCGGTTATTACCTCCAACAAAGCAGATTTTCTCAAACCCCCGGATTGATGATGATAGCTGCAATTGCCTGGGTTCCATTTTGCTCAGCTTTCTGTCCCATCATATCCGTTTGATGCCAGGGCCTCCAGGCAACGATGGCTTGATCATCGGCAGTGCATCAAAGCAGAAACGGGACTGGACTGAACTGTGGACTGGACTGTGGAACGTGGACGGCCATTTATGGCCGTACGCGGGATCGCCCCAATCAAGTCGTTTTATCAAGCAGAGATACTATCAACGCAGGGCTTGGCAGCCAACATCTTTAAGTGCTGTGCATGGGAAAATAGCTTCAGCAAAACACTCGCACCTACGCGCGCGCGCACACACACACCCACCCACCACACATACGCACGTGAGCGCGTAGGAAAAGAAAGAGAGAGAGAGGTGGGAGGAAAGGAAAGAGCCTGGCAGGCATGTAGACCCGCGCACTGACAGACAGATCGATGGAGGCAAGACGAACGGACGGACAGACAGGTGCGATTAGGCAGGCAAACTTCACAAACTGTTGTGAGACGTCGGGGAGATATACAAATAACTGGCGACTCCCAATTTAGGTGCCTGCTCGATTTTATTTGTGTTGTAAAGTCAGAAATAATTTGTCTTGTGGATCAAAGAATTTCTGATCCATCTTGTGCTGCTCGTAAAGGGTAAAACGTAGCGCTGTTCCCCCCACCCCCAGGCTTGGTGTCTGGAACATTTGCTTCACCTGACGGACCTTGGCTCTGCGATAGAATCTGATCTCGCCATTATTTCCTCCGACATCTGTGTCGCGCAATTTCAGCATGTAATTATTCTTCATATACGGCACGCAGTAAAGATGGCAAGTCCTCCAGGACTAAGGCCAGAAACAATTACACTCAGCTGCTGGAAGACTAAACGCTGAAGTGCAGACAGAGAGGAAAAGAGAGGAAGGAAGGAAGGAAGGAAGGAAACAGACATAAAGGAAAGAAAGAAGAAAGAAAGAGAAAATCAAGGAAATAATAAATAATTAAAATAAACGAAGGAACAATGTGCTGAAAGAAAATAAGAACAGAACAGAAAACAGTAGAAACAAGGGAAAAAATGAAACCATGAAGGAAAGAAGGAAAGAGAAAGACAGACACAAGAGACATACGGTCAGACATAAATACAGACATGCAGGCAGACAGACAGACATATAAAGGCATGCATGCAGGAAGGCAAACAGACAGAGACAGCACACAAAAAAAAGACCAAAACAAGCAAACAGAAATGTTGGGAAAAGGAACAAGGAAAGGAAAAGCTGCCAGCAGATCTCACCTGATCTCACGGAGTAGGCAGAATACAAATAAAACAGATCTCTACTTCACCCCCACCCCCGAAATTCTGTTTCTTTGCGGCGCGCCGCGGGTGGAGAGAGAATTAACCACGCTGTCAGTCCAGGTTGAAGTGGGGGACATTAAGTTTTCACAAATCTCCCATTTTCAGCCGGCGCTGGAAGTTTTCTTTTTAGGTATTACCGATGACGTATGTCACGCATTCTCCCTCCCAGTTAATTCAATTTACTCGCGTGTAGCGAGTCTGTTCTAATCAACTTTAGTCCTTTACTCCAAGTTCTGACTCGGTTTGCTTCTCATAAATGTATCAGCTCGTGCTGGGTGGGCTAATGTGGCAGTTATGTCTTCTGTCACGTACTGAAAAAGCTTATTTCTTGTTTGTCACGTCTCTACGATCCAATATGTGTTAATTTCAAATCTTGTTCTCCTTCAGATAAACAGTTTTCTATTTCTTTTCCTCCTGTTATGTTCCAGATGAGTCTTTACTTTCAGCCTCTTCAGTTAGGATTTGCTTCTCGCAAAAGCAGCAGATTTATCTTGACGAAAATAAGACCTGGCTTTCGTTTCAGAAAAAAATGATGACAAAGAAGTTCCCTTAGCAGTGAAAAGTCTCTTTCTAAAATCACATCACGCTTCTGAATGCTTCTGAAAATCGTGGAAATTACGTGTTTAAAATAAATATTCACCTGAACTGCCAGGTTTGCCAGTTTTCTTATTAACCCTCCTCTCTCTTCCTTCCTCCCTCACCTGTCTCTCTCTCTCTCTCTCTGATATCAATTGTTTTCCAGTTATCTTCTGTTTGTCGGCGTCGAATCGTAACGTTACTTTATTTGGGCGGCCACTGTTGTCTGGACAGACACTAAATGGGCCCCACTGTTGTCTAGACAGACACTAAATGGGCGGCCACTGTTGTCTAGACAGACACTAAAGGGGCGGCCACTGTTGTCTGGACAGACACTAAATGGGCGGCCACTGTTGTCTAGACAGACACTAAATGGGCGGCTACTGCTGTCTAGACAGACACTAAATGTAAGAAGGCCGCAGTAGTCAAAGGTAGAGTACAGTGGCACCTGTGGATGTGTACATAGGATCACGTGTGTATGTGTGTACGGTGTACCTACATGCGCGTACTGGACCCAACCACCCAATGCGCATACGCGTTTGAGCCCGCGAATTAAAAAGGGCCATATATATATATATAAAATCTGTCATTTCCACGCTGATTGGTCTTTCACATCATTTTCTAAGCGCATGGGCACTACATCAGTTGGTGACTTGCATTACGCACAGGTACACGTTGAATTTATATTTGCTGCTGTGGCCTGTGACGGGCTTAGAAAACAACTGGGAGCAGTGGGGGGGGGGGGACTGTTACACAACTGGAACTGCGTGCGTATATATATATGTGTGTGTGTGTGTGTACGTGTATGTGCGGGCAAGCGAACGTGTTTTGTCGACGTGGTTTGTTGGATACTTGATTGAAGCACCACCTTGTAATGAAACTGGAAGTAGACTAGGTAGATACAGTTTCATTACAATTAACATTTCAGGGTGTTTGGGAGAGATCAAGCAGAAACTCTATGTGGTCCGTTACAGCGCCTGAATTTAACATAGAAGAGTCACACCCTTTCCACATCCTAAAACCGCCTCGGGGGAGGGGGGAGGGGGTGTCCGCTTCCCAGGCGGGAGGTCGGTGGTTCGTACCTAAGACTTAAAAACTGGCAATCTAGTAGCTGCCCTGCCAAACGACTGACAATATAGTGAACAGTACTAGGACTGGTTGGTCCGGTGTCAGTATGATGAGACAGGGTGGGACTGAGGCCTGTTTTGGGACAGCAGTCCCAGGGCGGTGACACGATAACTTGTCTGAGCAACACTGTCCTGATATGCACCTCGTTTGCCGTGGGACGTTAACCAAAAACCAACCAACCGACTTTTCCACCCCCCCCCAAAAAAAAAAAACAACAAACAAACAAACAAACAAAAACCTACCATGGGATCACATGGTGAACACACTCTTGCTTGTGCCTTCTCACTAACTTGTCTGCAAGTCTATGCAAATAAGCGAACGAGATGTCTAATCTATTTAGTTTTAACAGCAAACTAAATTAGCTGCTGCACCTTCGTGCAGAAATCAAAGTTAGATTATCACAAGGTAGTGACGCATTGACGTTACAAAGTCAGCAGGAAGTCTGCGTTTTCCACATCGTCTCTGTCTTCATACTTTTACATCGCTCTTTTCTTTACGTCTTGTTTCAAACAGCCGGACTGAAATACCTATTTCCTGGACATAAGACTCCAAGCCCACAGCGTAACTTTGCTCCTTGCTCACTGCAGAAAGGCAGTTCATTATTTTAAGTCCACTTGTGCATTTTTTTTATATTGGAGCGGTGGGGGAGGATGGAGGACGGGGATGGAAACACCGTGGTACGCGTGGAAGAATTAGGATGCACGCTGCTAATGCTGAGATCACGGCAGGGCATAGTGGATTGTCGGGAAATACTGGGATCTGCCTTCAACCTGCCATTTGTTGGCACTGCGCGCAACGGAATCCAAGGGAAGCAACTTTAGTTTTAAAATGTAAATTCCTCTAGACTTAGTAGCCTCTCTTGGAAAAGGCATTCATTCGTTCATTTATTCATTCGCCTCTTCAACTGACACAACAGATTAACAGCTACTGTATATACCATGACAGCAATAATTAAGAACAGTTAAAGCCGACTCACGTTTCCGAAGTGTTTTCAGGTGGCTGTTACAAGCAGTGTTCCTGTAGCTGACGAATCTGAGAAAATCACGCGGTATGGGTTGATGATGGGCTGCCGTTTATTCGGCATGTAGTGCGTACAGGCCTTCCAGGAGGATGAGTGAGCTCTCATCTGTGGCTGTGTAAGGAAAAGCTGAATGAGGCATTTTCATGGTATTGATTGGTATTACATAAATGGCACAAATAAAACAAGAATTACCCAACCGCGTGTGCATGCGCGTGCGTGCATGTATGTACTGCAAACAACCTTGTCCAGGATCTTGCTTCACCTTTACAGATATAGATACAGAGTGAATAAGTCTATGAACATTTTGAAATGTTGGCACAGGTCACCATTTTCTGTTCATCTATCGATGAACACCCCAAAACGTTTTTGTTTTAGTGGTACGTGAGGCCTGGCTATGGCTGCTGAAGCATGACGGTAAAATCGATGATGCTATTTACTATGCCTGATCTCTAAAAGGATGTCGTAAGCCAGCTTAGTAGAAAGTGCAAAAAGGAAATGGGACACTAGAAAAGTGGAACCACAAAATTCCAGACTCTGAAACAGGGTTATATCCCTTTCATTGTTGCATTTTGCAACTTTCCTACTGGTCGCGACACAAGCAGCTGCCCAGTTGTCTTGCATGCCATCGTCTCCAGGGGATCACATTTTTAAAAGGAACCGGTTGTGGATACGAAGGTCTGTGGTTATTCTGTCTTTGAGTTTCTGCTTCACCTTCTTCCTGGGTAGGGTCAAAGTTCACCTGTGGTGATGTTTGGCTTTGTGAGAATTCACCGTAATCCCTGGCTTAATGCCGCTTCCATCACGTGGCTTGATCCCTGTTCCTCAGCCTGGCTTTATTCATCTTCAGGCTGGCTTTGCTGAGACTGCAACATAGAAAAGAAAGCAATTAACATTCTTTGTTCATGTCGATTAATTTCAAATTTTGCAGCTTGTTGCAGGTGCCAAATGCTTCCACAGAGTGGATAGCAATTGCCTATGCCTTTTTAAGACATACATGGCACTTTCCCCATTACAATGTTCCCACTGATGGCAAAAACATTACTATTAATACACACCGCAATATTATCTCTGGGTCTTGTTTTGAAGTAAGTGTATTATAAAATAATATTTTGCATAATAAAGGTCATTGCAACGTGTTGAATAGTAGGTGTACAATTTGGCCAAAACATCTCCCACTTTGTAGTGGTAGATGCTATAAAATTATTATATAGAAATATATTTTGTTGGCCCAATCACTACCTAGATTAAAGTAGCCCGAACAAATTTATAAGCCGTATTCAACCGATGACAAGGGAGGATAAATTGAGTGGTGTTGCTTTTCAAATAAACATTTTAAAAAATTTTCATTTGAAAAGAAAAATTTAAACAAGTTTTAAAAACATTGAAACCTCAAGTTGAAGTCTTTCATATTTATTGTGTTTTATTATTTATAAATTTCCGCAAGTTGAATTGGCCGAAAGTTTTCCATTGTCCCACACGTAAGTGCACACTACTCTCCTCAACTCCCATGTACAGTGATGATTTCAGCACTTGTAGAGATGGAAGTGTGCTACTTGCTTTTTAAAAAATGCTCTCAAATTTTGCAAATGATATCCATAATGCACACATCTTTTTAATTTTAATTTGCAAAGCATAAATTCATTTTTTTCGATCGTGTTATCTCCTAAGCCTGGTGATGTAAGTGTTATCTAGACCAGTTTAGTAGAGACTGTGCATGTATCTTAAATAGGAAATGGGACATCAATAAAATGGAATTATAAAATGCCACACTTTGAAACATAGTTATATCCCCTTCATCGCGCATTTCGCAACTTGTCACGTCGCTGTACAAGTGAATGCCGGGATGTCTTGAAAAGTCAATAATGAAATTTAGCCTCAGTGTAACTCCACGAAGGTTTTGTTTTGTTTTGTTTTGTTTTGTTTTGTTTTTGCATGGATGTTCCTGTGCCGTTGGAATCTGATGTTCGGAAAGGCGTCATGATGATGTAGTTCGATCAAGACACTTATACACACGTCCCCTAGAAATATTTGATACAATCTGGCCGCAACCATCTTGCTGAAGTGACCGTTGTCGTATGACAAGATCAAGAAATTACTCCCAGTTCCTCCTGGATGAGACTATAAGCGGGTATGTGTGGGTATGTGTCCGCCAAAAACAAATGAAATAAGAAACCATTTCTTTTTTGTCCCGTGGTTCGTTGAGTAAATTCTTCCTACAGTTTTCATCTTAGTTGAGACATGAGCGACAGGTATGTCATCCCTCAATCCTCGAATCTAATAAAATGCCATTAAATGCCTTATACTCGTCAAAAAAAATCAACGTTAATATACCATTACAGATAGCCGCTATTCAATGATCATGTTCTGTGTTCAGCTAGCATCCCGTATTGGGTAAGGTGGGTAAGGGTAAGGGTAAGGTGCATCCCGCCAACTGCCGCAGACCGTCTTGGGGTCAAACAGCTAAGAAGTCCGTTTCCAAAGCCAGGTGATACCTCGCAGACTCCAGAAATCGCCAACCTAATAGCTGACCTGCCAGACCCCTGGCACCACAGGGAACGGTAGGGCTGGTTGGCCCGGGGTCAGTATAATGTGACTGGGTATAGGACCGAGGCCCGTGTTGTGACAACTGTCCCACGTGTGGTAGCACATTAACTGTCTCCAACAAAATCGTTCCTCAAGAAATGAATGACGTCCTGCTTTTGTCACAGTGTCTATGATCACAGTATGCTTGGCCGAGTTCGGAAAAAAGGAACCCACATTTCTTTAGTTCAGAGTGGCCCCGAACTTAAGACAACCATTAACCGCAGCAGAGAGGGAGAGAGAGAGACGGAGAGAAACAGAGAGAGAGGGAGAGAGAGAGAGGGAGAGAGAGAGAGAGACGGAGAGAAACACAGAGAAAGAGAGAGAGACGGAGAGAAACAGAGAGAGAGAGAGACGGAGAGAAACACACAGAGAGAGAGAGACGGAGAGAAACACAGAGAGAGAGAGAGCTATATATAGACCACAATGCGATTGATCTACTCGAAAAAGGAAGCAGACTAAACTCCATATCTGTCAACCTTCCAGAAATGATTTACTTTATAATGACACTGCGATGCAGACACTGTAATCACTCAAACTCCCATGACATTTTATGTAATTGTATCAACCTCTTGTCACAGACGGCACAAGGCTTCACCGCGCGATACAGCAGCACAAGGTCGATGGATCTTGGCCAGTTGAGTGCAGTCGGGAGAAGGAGGTGAAATGACTACAGAGCTGGAAAGGACATTTTAATTGTCTTCAGAGGACAATTCCTTCGTGTCTCTTACTAAAAATATCCATGCTTAAGAAAATGTTCCAAGAGGTTTTTTCTTTCTTCCTGACAGAGGGAGGGGTGGGCGCATCTAAAGGTGGGTGCCAATAAAGTACAGTCGCTGTAAACAGATAAATCTGATACACTGTATGTGAGAAAACAGATGTACGGCACTTGGGGGCTTCTGTAGCTTCTCGACACCCGAAGTGTCAGCAAGGGCGACATCTCCCGCATGTCGGGGCAGGTTGTACCAGCGTTCCCATCCCTTTTTCGTTTAGTCACACCTACCCTCCTCACTCCGGCAACGAATGAATCCTTCAATATGGCTACCTGTGTGAAGCACTGCCCCCTGTAGACGTTCGTATGCACACCAGCGTTGTGCTTTGATCCTTGTGCAGGTTCTTTTCATTGCATTTTCACTTAGCTCGGATTGATGGATCTACCCGATCGTTTAGTTAGTTTCGCATGGCAAAACACTAACTCTTTTGCGTGTGTGGTTTTGAAACAACTTACACATGTTTACTGTTGTTGTTTATACTCTGCATCAAAGCAAATTCATTCTACAACCAAAGTATTCAGTACCTGTTTACTATTAAAAAGTTTTAAGCTTAAGTAAAACGTTTTCTGTTACACATCTACAAGTGCTTGAAAGGTGGTAAGATGTCTTTATATATGTCCTCACACGTGCACTGAGTGTCAAACTACCACTGTTCACACGCTTGTAGACGAGCAAATGGACGAGTGCTGGAAGATTTATCCTTCAGACCGCAAATGCCGGGTGCTGTCAAAGTGATTTTGGTAAACAGAATAGCCGCACTTCCCCACCTGCCAACGTTTGGATTGACGGACAGCGTGTGCGCGTCGTTTGTTCTGACGCTCGTGTTTCTGTTTTCTTTCTTCATCGCCGATCCGTGCAGAATGTCAACACCTCAGGTGACCGAGCAACATTTCCGCGCAGCGCGAGCGAGCTGCTGGAAATGCCAGACTTAAAACCTGGGGATTTGATTATCTTTCTTAAAGCCATTCTTAGGTGCGCCCTTGTTTCCCGAACTTGAGTTGACGTGCATGAGCGTTCTTATCTCCACTTCCTGTTACGTCACAGCCCCCTGTCAACATTGCAAGCAGTACTCTAGTTTGTCTGAAATGAAAGTGGGTATAGTATTTTTGTTTCTTTCTCCCAAGATTTCTCTCCTCTTCTTCGCTTCCTCTGGATGACCGCACCACCACCACCGCCGCCCCACATTCCCCCACGTTTTGCTGTAGAAGCTGTAGGGAATAAGGAAATCCTACAAATTGTTTTATATGTTTTGTATAATTGTATAATTGCAATGTGCAGTGAAATTGTTATTTTTTTCTTTTTAGGATTCCTGGCCTTCCTGTAAAATTCATCGCAGGGTTCAGCGAGAACGATAGCTCTTTCCCATCCTGAATAATTGTCATAGCTTTTACTTTTCAGAAAGATCCGTACTTGCCTAGGGAAATTACCTGGCTTTTCTTTTTGGTCCCCTTTGGCAAAATTGTGCATCAGGTAATTCAAGATGTTAGAAGATGTTCGTCGTGATAGGCATCATTTGAAGAAGGAAAAAGCTTGCAAAATCGAATTTCAGTTCCTTTTGGGACTGGGGCTGTCTAAGATTGCATCAAATTCCTGTCTGGTACTTCCCCCTGCCTGATCGCTTGGTAGGGGGTGGGGGAGATGAAATATCTGGACTACGTTTGTGACCGTTCTTAACCGGACGAATGTTCGTCCCATTTCGTGGAACTTGGTCACACTGTATGCATGGATAGCTTCGGCAAAGTACAACCCACTTGCCGACAACAAAGAGATCCCTGTGAACGTCAAATCATTTTTCTGCTGAAGGAATCGGATCTGGTGATTTGAGGCCCTTGTCATCAGCTGTCTCTGTAACCGCATCCCTCACCACGTTACACAGCTATAGGTACGTAGCCATGCGCGTCAGCAACACCAGCCCCACATCAACTGGCAGTCACAGAAGCAGACACGTTATTCGTCATCAGCACCGGGACCCACCCAGGGACCAGTTCCACGAGCCTTGTGCTCACTACAGTCGACTGCCATGGAAGGCCGTCAAAGAAAAAATAGTACACGACAGCACGATGCTAGACAGCGCCAAAAATTATTTTTACGAAACTGACAAAGTGTATGGGGATTGGTATACGTTCAGGGATGGGGGCTGAATTTAATAAAACGCGCACGTTTGCTGCCGATCGCTGTCAGCGCCTCCATCAGCAGTCGACTAATTGAGCTGCCGGCTTACGGGTTCATCACACTCGCTAAAATCGTCAGGTCGACAACACAGTCTAGTACAGAGCGCAGAGCGGTTTTCAGACTCTGACGCTGTTGAAGGTTGCACAGCTGTGTCTTCTCTAGCAAAAAAAGACTAACGCGTGTTGTGAAAGTGTACCTGCATTTTTTGGTTGTAATTCTAACAGGATATAGAATTTAATTTCATGGCAGCGGAGTGGGATGACTACAAACGGGATGATATCGGGTCGACTTGGACCAGGAGAGCGGCATTCAGACCGGTCTGATCCCATTCTGGTCGACGACGACAACAACAGCAGCAGGGGTGTAATGAAAGTAAATAAACGGCAGGAGGTAAAAAAAATATTAAAGAGTTAAGAAGGGAGAATACAGACAGATCTGTCTTTCCAGCCGCTATCGATCCTGAGCGACCAACTGCTGATCCACAGCAGTTGGCACCTCGCCTCGATTGCCCCGGCCAGGGGATGCTAGCCACTCACAATGCGCATGTCCAGTGCACATGCCCAGATCAGCTTCTGCAAGCGACAGCAGTGCCCGCCAACTGCTTGTCCAGGGTCCGGTATTTTCAGAGCTGCCGGCAGTCCTGTAGAGTCCAGGTGGGAGGCGCTGCGAGGGATGTGACGAGCCCGCAAAGCACTCACCAGCAAAGAAAAACTTTTTTGTGCGTCTCTGTAACATCCCTTGCAGTGCCTTCGAAGCGCAGGTTTCGTAATCCCCGCTGGCAGAGTAGAAACGCCATTCTTCTTCGGATGTTTGGTAGCTGCTGGAATGGAGATACCATCACGAGTCCTATTTATTTATTTATTTATTCGTCTTTCGGTGCTTCTTCTATTACCATTAGCGAATGTAGCTTCTGAGGGCTTTTGAAATGGTCTTCTCCTTACCGGGCCGTGCTTTTCGTTCTTTCATCGATCCCGTTTAACTGATGGGATGTGGACAGCGAGCTTATGAGCTCGTGTTGTTATTCATAAAGGTCGAAGTTTCTGGAATGATGCGCGCATGTAAAACGTCGTCTGGTAGGGATCGATTCTGCTTCAAAGTCACCCCCTCTGCCACCTCCCCCGACCCGCTCGATTGTTTATGAGCAGCCGAGCTGCAGTCCGGTCCCTTGCGACTTTACAGAACACTGCCCCGCGCCGCAGCAGTTCGGCCATCCTGCGCACCGCGGTGGGCGCATTCTGGACTACTGCCGCTGATGTTGCAGTCACCTTGACACGGCGATCCGATTGCGTGGCTGCAGTGGCGGCCGCCGGGATCCTGGCACCTGCTCATGACAGGTGATGGAGACGAACGACCTCCCAGGGCAGGATCTGGGTCAAAGCTAACGATCAACCAGTTTGCTCTCTCTCTGACTTGGATGGTAGGTTGCCTTTTGAATTATGGCGTGCATAGACAAAATGATAGTTCAGGAGAATTTGACAGCCCCCTCCCCCATCCATCCACCCATGTACCCCTCCATCCACTCGCCCACTCATCGATCGCTCTGTCACAGTGGCCTTCGTGGTACTAAACAGTATACGTATCACGTAGGCCACGCTGACCCTATGTACGCGCGTGCACACAACTTGTAAGTAATTTTTGGCCGCTCCCTCCGGCTTTCAGTTATGTTCTAAATTGAAACTGCAGGTTCAGATTAACTTTAGGCACCTAAACCACAGTGGAATATCTGGGATTTCCAGTTCAATTTTTTTTCAACGAATGAAAAGAAGAGTATTCCTCTTGCAGACGAACATACGCATGTGTAACCTTGGAAAGACTTCAAACGTTAGCGAGTTCGTAGCTGTTTCACAGGTGTAGCTTATTTGTGCGCCGTCGTTCATTTCCATGTTTGTATTAGATTAAATAAGCCGCATAACGGAAACAGGCAGGTAGGGTACATGAGAAGATGTTTCAGCTTTAACTCTAAGTCCTCTGCCAAACGGCTAACTGAGGCACCCATGTGAGAAGTCTGTTGTTAGACCTCCGCGCCCCCTATTGGCAAAGACTTGCTGCCGCCCTCTTGATTACTTTAATCTGCGACCGTCTCGATCTTTGAGCAAGTCAATGCTTAGGGCCACGAGCGCACGAAATAACCACTCGTGCATGTGCACGTGGCAAGGGGTAAAGAGAGAATAGGGTACATTGTATTACAGAGGTATTACTCAGCTGTAGTGATGGCGAGTACACTGTCTACTAAATAGATGTTATTCAGTTGTAAAGACCAAAGAACGAAGTGACTGAGTCGATCTAGAGAAGTGGGAGTGAGCACGCACTCAAATGAATAATTAGGTTTATTTATTTTTAAAGACTCCTTACATAAGGGATGTAAATCACTGGGAGCTTATTCTACACGACGTAGGCCCTTCGTGAAATCCGAAGCGACGTCTGCACAAATCGAATTGGCTGGGTATCGATTTTTTTGAACAAGTACGAGTCAACTTTTTTTTGGCGTCTCCCTGAACACTTTCTCTACCTCTTGCTTATATCCCTCTTCCTGCTGGCTCTGCAGTAAGTTCTCCGATCGATGAAATGGGGTAGGGGGCTGTTAAGTGCAGCTCTACACCAGGGAACATGACCTGTGACACCCCCTTCCTCGGCTGACCTCTGGCGGTGTCTTCCTAGTGTCTAGGTGAGGTCACGACAGAACACGCTGCACTTCATTCCAGTACATTACCGAGCCATCTCCATCCCCCCTCCGTGTCCGCCCCCACCCCCCCCCCCACCCCGCCGTCCCTGTTCACCTCAACAAACATTCGCGAGCTGAACGCGCTAGTTGACCAGATCTTTCGCAATCTCTGATCAATAACTGAACAACTTTCACGCCGCTGCTGATGGCAGCAGTCTGACGGGCAGTGGAAGATCAAGCTTTGGCGTGATTCATCGCTCCGCTTCCTCCAGCCAAGACTTGTCCCTTGGTGTTCTTTTAAGCAATTTTTTCTCGTTTGCTTGTTTGTCTGTGAGCTCGTTTGTTTTGTTTATCTGGTGGTAGAGACAGGTTGACAAATGATAAGGTCAGCTGTGGCAGAAACCTTCAAGGAATGTCCACTTACGCGCATAAAGAAATTGATAATACACGTGTATGGACAGGTTTAAAAAGGAACAAGTGACTTCCGCTTGGAGATAAATCTAAGTTACATGCACGCACGCACGCACGCACGCACGCACGCACGCGCGCGCGCACATCATCAAAAACGCACAAATCGTCGAGCGTTTATAAAGGGACATTCGACATCGACATATCAGGAACCACAAATCTTAAACTATCCTTCACCTGACAAGAGGAGTAGTTCCTACTTGAGGGGGAAAATGTGTTCTTCCCTTTTAAAGATCTTATGATAATTCTGATCGATCTCTTATCGCCCTTATCAGCGACTTGTTGTGTTCCACGAAGGATCCCAATTATTAGATACGCCGTGCGGACTGTCTAATTTCAATGATGACTGTTTTTGCATGACCTCTGAACGTCCATGAACATCATAAATTCCGGTTGCGAACGAAGACAGTGGGGTTCTGTATATCATTTTTTATATTCCTGCTACTGCTGTGCGATTAAACTTATTCACCAATTCGAACCTAGGAGGGAGCGGAAGAGGAATATTTAGGGGACGGGAGAGGGCATTGCCCCTCAAAACAAGGTCAAATTCGCCAAGCAGTCTTGCCTAGGCTCCAGGTGCACTGAGCACTGCTCAAACTGTGTTTTTTCACGAAGAACTCATTTATGTCGTACTTATATGCCGAAACAATTCCGAAATGTCTGGTTTTATTACCTTGGGGGATTCTCAACAGGATCTCTGCATTGAAACCAGTGACATCCCCTAATGTGTGCCTCGAAAATCTTTGTGAGCCTTTGCCTGCCTGGTGCGCATATGCGGAGGAGATATATAGGTTTCAAAGACGGTGAGGATGGAATGCAGAACATGAGGGCGACGGGACTTGCTGTTTCACAGAAAAGAATGCCTCAGACAGTGGAAGATGAGTTAAAAACTATATTTGATGTGACCATGACCACATTTTATTTGACAGACCTAAAAAAACAACAACAAATCTGACATACATGCATACAGAAGTAAGATAATACGTATAAGAACACGTTAGCACTGCAACCATACTACGACGAAGTTTAACATTTCGTGAAGACTGATAAAAAATTTGAGAACCCAATTTTATATTTTGCGCCATTGGATCTGCGTTGAATTCTGTAGGCCCATTACCGTCTGGGAAATGCTTTAAAGACAGAACTTTCCTTTGTTCTATAGTTCTTTGCGGCAGAATTGAAGTTCTTCAACACAAGTGTACTCATTGTTTATTTTTGTCCAGATCTGCCAATGAGTCAGGAATTTAACATTTTATGTTTGTACGGGGAATCGCTATTGCACTTTCCCCAGCTGCAGTAAGTGTTGAGTCCCCACTGCGGTCAACCAAAGCGAATGTCACCGGAAGGTAGCACATGCGAGAATCTATTAGATTAATCTATTAAAGGAGAATCCATTAAGAGCTCTCACCGATGCCACACCATGAGCTGCGCCTTGGACAATATAACCCTGGTCAGTGGTGGTTATTTAGAGGGACAGTGCTTCCACCTCGAACTATGGGGATGGGGTCCTATTATTAAACTACGTAAAGAACCATCAGACTGATGGCTGCAGTAAGGTGGTCAGTGCGGACAGGCAGTTTAATATGCGGGGAGATGGCCGAATGGAGACTGCATAATGTTTAACTCCAGGAAATAATCCTTGGCCACACCAGGATTTGAACCAGAAACCTCTATCTGCTAGTCCGCAGCTCTCCCAACTGAGCTATCCAGGCCACCTGCCATGGTCCGTCCACAGTGTGTCCTCCTTTACACCACAGGTGGTTTGTACTGGGGGTGGGACACCGAGAACGTGTAGGAGTTATCTCCAGTCTGATCAGCTCACAGCCTTAAGTGCAGCGCTGCCTGCAAGGAAATTAAATAACCAGCGATATTGTTCTTTCTTCCTCCCTTCTCTCTCTCCGTTTCTTTTTTTTTTTTAAGCAGATTTGTTGGTTAGACTGCCTAGCTGCGACTTCTGACCTGACAATGAAAGCGATTTCATTCGAAGAAGTATTGCACTTTTCCAAACTACAAAACAAAACAAAAAGCAGCCTTTATCGTGCATAAACATCACCACCTGTTTGAAGCAACCTCGATGATCACAAATTTGCACAGCCTTAATCACTCTCCCCTCTCTTTCGCTCACCCGCGCACTCACAGGCATGTTCTTTTCAGCACAAAACCCCTCGTGCTGTGCTGTGCTACAGCAAGAATGACCTTTCCTGTATCTTGAGCGCACACAACAGTGTGGCAGATGTCTGCTTCTTGCTGTCGAACGAAACTCGTCCACAAGACAAGCAGAATCGTGAAGATCAAACTACAGCGTTCCGCCAAGCCTTAATGACTCATCCAAGGAGTGGCAACTCCATCAGTGTCTTACTACATCCTCTGCTTCCACCCCACCCCACCCCACCCCGTGTGAGCAGCTTGACAAGTTCTTGCTTATATTGCCAGCAAAAACCTCATTGGTTCTATTGTTAACCAGAAATCAATTATAACAATTGCGTGCGTCGGAGAACTGACTGTAATATCCAGCTATGATGTGTCAGCAGTAGGACGCGATGGCATGCTCTAGAAGGTTTTTTTTTACCCAGTGACGTAAATACCACATTTCTACTCAGAAAGAAAGAAAGTTCAAGATCGGAGAAGGCAGAAAGCCGAAAAAAGAAAGGGAAGAAAATGGGAAAGAAGGATGGGGAAGAAGAAGGAAGAATTAAGATAGAGAGAAATGCAGATAGAACGAAAGAATGAGAAAAGAAAGGTAAGAATGGAGATTGTTGTTTAGCTCGGCGTAATACTTAGACAAGGCGCTCGGCAGTGTAAGGCCGGTCCATGCATACTGCCCCTTCATTCACACCCATTCTTTCGACGCTGTGTTGCAGCATACCTGAGCTAAAAGAAATGTTTCACTAAAATTTCACTCTGAAACGGGGATGGAGGTTGGGAAGGACAACGCAATCATTAGAAGCTGAAAGAGATGGGGAAATTTCTGCGCACCTTTTGGTTTGCGATGAGTGGGGAAAAATCCACCACCTCCTCAAACTCGTGGGATTTTTATGCTGTTTGTCAACACAAAAATTGTCAGCAACAAACAACAGACATGACACAAACAAATTTGGTGTGCTTCGGAGATGCATGTATTTATAATCCTCGATGAAGAACAGATGGCAGAACTCCGCAGAAAATTAATAAGAAATATTGCAGCCTTACCTCTTGTCATGTTTTTCTTATCGAATTACAAATAGCGCAGTTTCGGCTCATCAAGCTTGGCTGAATGGCAACTGGTTGCAGCTAGTTTCCTAGCAAATAAAACAAAGAACTATGAGACCTGTCTGCGGTTTTTCGCGATTGACAAGAAAAGACCTCTCCGACATATTTCATTGAGCAAAATTGATCTCCGTCAAATATTCATGATTTAAATAATGGAATAAAGCTTCATATTGACCCCAGCTGTGCATTAATTTGCCACTGAGCTCCTTGCGTGCGAGCCAGCAGGGATCGAGTGATTACTTCTCAAACAGGTTTAGTGAATCGTAAGCATCAGTGACGATCGGACTGCAGATGGTTAGCTTTTGCTGAGAAGGCACAATCACCAAGTGCATTGTGAACTCTTTCTTTCCTTCCTTCCTTCTTTCTTTCTTCAACAACCTCTACATCAGATAAAAATTTAAAGCAATTCTTTCGAACCTCAGGTAAATCGGGATCACGCCGCCTCCACAATCTGCTTCAAAGCGATGACCATTGTAACAGACGATATCAGGTGAAACATTTGTAATACAGCCTTTAGGTAATATCTGACAGGTCGACGTATATACAGATGGGGACTGGATGGGGGAGTAGGTCAGGGATAAACATGGGAAGAAAGAGAGAGATGAAAGAACCTGCGCACCGCCCTTTGTCATCACTAGCGTGTCCCTTTCCCCCCATCCTCGTGTAAGTACGTACAGCAGGCACTGTCTCCCCTGTAAGCGAACGCATTTTCTCGCGCAGCTGTTAGCGCACGAATCAATGCGGGCCAAACGTGTCTCCGTGTGCATGAATGCGATTCAGACCAACAGCTATGGCAGTCTTGCAGAGAAAGGGCGTGCATGTCCGGATCCACACACATACACATGAACGCATGTGCAAGCAAACGCTTCACCTTACCCCCTCTCCCGCACATGTACAGCAAGGATGGAGCCGCGTACTGTGGTTGGGAAAGAGTGTACGTTTATCGCACAGTGTGCTGTTGCTGCTGCTGCTGATGAGGACAACGAAGAAGAATGCAATGACAATGATATGTCACATTGCCAGAAGGACCACCTCCAAACAACAGCAACAGCAACAACCAAAAGAAAAAAAACCAAAAACAAAAATAAAAACCACGGTTCCGATAAGGAGGACAACCCAGAAAGTGCGACAGACATGATTTCTTACGACCAGACATAATAATTGTTATACAATGCACGTCTCCTGACATTTCAAGTCGAGTGTTTTCTCCCTCCTCAGAGCTCATTATAACGCTAGGAGACACGGAAGGTTTTGCCCAACCGACAGGGCGTCAAAGATAAAGCCTATACTTAACGACATTTAGTCGATCGTGTACGACTTGTAGAGACACTTTCAGCACTTCCGTAATACTTCATGGGACTTTTAGTCCGAGTCTACTGTCACGAGTTGGGGTCTGGTGGGTGAAAGAGATTGCACCATAGCTTCTAGGTGTGACCCGTCCACAAATCTATTGCCTTGAGTCCTTAATCCCCTGGTTCAAGCAGCCACCTCGCTCGCTCACGTCATCACCAGGTCCGTTAAGGTGTCAGCGGGTCCCTGATCGCACTTCTAGTCAGCGTGCTGGCCCGAGGTGTTACTGATGCTGGGGGCCATGGCTGGGAATGGGACCTTAACCCTAGAGCAGGTGTCAGGTTGGCCAAGTGTGAACTAGTTAAAGGAAAACTTAACCTTAGAAGTAACCTGTCTTGACTTGATGAATATTGATGTTGTGAGTCTTTTAACCCTAAATTTCAAGCTACAAAAGAACTGTTCACTTACAACCCAGCTTTTAATGCCGCTCATCGGCCTTACATGGAAGCCGCCATGTTGCCTTGATGAGTGACATCAGTTACCCCGGCAGGGAGAAAGCTACTGCAGCACGCAGCCGATAGGGCAGGAGGCCAGGTTAGCTCAGCTGGTAGAGCTGCGGACTAGCAGATGGAAGGTTGCTGGTTCGAATCCTGGTGTGGCCAAAGGATTATTTCCTGGAGTTAAACATTGTGCAGACTCCATTCGGCCATCTCCCCGCATATTAAACTGCCTGTCCGCACTGATCATCTTACTGCAGCCATCAGTCTGGTGGTTCTTTCAGTGCATAGTTTAGTAATAGGACCCCATACCCCATAGTGCGAAATCACCGCGAGGTGGAAGCACTGTCCCTCTAAATAACCACCACCACCGCCCATAGGGCTCAAAGCAGCATCCTCACAGATATCGGGAAGACGCTTTTACAGCTGAACGCAGCACCGCGCTGACAACATATTACTAGAGCCGGCCAAATACGTTTAAACTTTATAAACTGTTTTCTTGTAAAAACAAGTGTATTGACCAAAGTAGTGAATTTCCTTAATATAATTCTTAGTAGAGTGCATTAATGAACAGGTGCCCATGTTTTTGCGCGTGGGTACGTCTGCGTGCGTGATTGAGCGTGTTGTGTGTTTATTAATCATTGAGTTTATTTATCAATATATGCATATTCTAATTTCAGATGAACTACGATTGACATGTGTTCTTTGACATTATTTTTTCTTCCGAATATCCCCTGAGGGTAAAAGAATAAACAAACTTGACTTGTTAGTGACATCGCTCTCAGCTGTAATCGTCTGTTCTCACTCTCATGCTCAGCTTCCGTCCGGTCTTGCCTTACTGCAATGCCTTTTTCATTGGCACACTTTGTATTGATAATTGTCGGAATGGCTCCTTTCTTTAACTTTTTCTTAAAAGTCTTGAAGCCAAGCGAAGCAGTCACATAATTTTCGTAGGTGCCTTCAAAGCACTCCCTCGTAAAATGGTCCCCGCACACGAGGTGCGATTTGTGCCATTTATACTCCTTCGTATGACAAGGCAACTTGGCGTTCTTTAACATTTTCAAGCCACTTTTTACACAGTGCATAACAGTCTTTTGATTTTGCTGGATTCGGAATCCCCAAAAAAGGTTTTGTGGCTTCCGTCTACATTAAACGATTTGCACTGTTCGTTGAAACAGCCGAACGCTTTGCATGTTGGATGCTTCTGGGGAACTGACGTCACCAGACCAGACGACAGCAGCGATATTTTGCTTTCATTCGCGAAAGAGTACCACAACATGGCGACGTCCGTGTGCCATTATTTATCGAAATTAAAACGTGGATTGTAAGGATATAGTACCGATATAGCTTGAAATTTAAGGGTGACAAGACTCACAATATCAATATCTATGAATTCATCTCAAGTTGCGTCTAGGGTTAAGCTTTCCTTTAAGGAGAGAGAGATTACACATCGGAAGGAAGCTGTTAACGGTATTGTCGACCGCCAGGGCTTTGTTGTAGCCACGAGGTGTGAACCGCCAGGGGGGTAGGAAGTAGCTAGGGCCACACAAGGTACCCAGAGTAGGGGAGGGGCGGGACGTGTTCTTATAGTTAAAATGGGGTGTGGCTTCTGTTATCTCTCTCCTGATTGTCTTGTGTATGTAAGTATCTCGATGACCAAGTGTATGTGAATGCAAGAATGTACGAATTA
Source organism: Lanistes nyassanus (assembly GCA_004794575.1). Taxonomy (NCBI): domain Eukaryota; kingdom Metazoa; phylum Mollusca; class Gastropoda; order Architaenioglossa; family Ampullariidae; genus Lanistes; species Lanistes nyassanus. The sequence continues at coordinate 675,844 of SMGT01001902.1, read as the reverse complement.
AAGGTTAGAATAAAAGACTGGCTTAGAACGACAAGTTATCTTTTGCCAAATCAGCCTTCGGAAGACCGGCATGTCTTTTGGGCCAAATCTTCTACTGGAGATCTGCTGTAAAGAGACGTATCTTATGCTGAAGTCTGCTGAAGCATGATAGGTTCAGTCTTGGTGCAGAACCAAGTGTGTCCTTTTCTACTGGACTCACGCGAAGTCTGGTGTCAGCAGCACATGTCTGAACGAGACCAGTTGCCTAACGCAAGGTACTCTTCGGGGGAGTTGTGGTGTTCCCCCAAGACTGCCGTGTGACTCTTGCACGTGTTCCTCTGCTGTGGAAAATCTGTACGCTGACCATGCGAGAGGAGGAACTGCAGAACGTAAACGAGGGAGATCGAGGAACCGGGGACAGACAACCTTCTAAAGCAGAGGCAAAGATCCAGCCTGAAAGGAAGGCTGCCTGCAAGTGAGCTCCAGGAGCTAGTTCAGAGTTCAAGGGTCGACAGGGAAACGTCGCATAGAGCTGTGGCTGTTGCGACATCAGGAAGAGCGGTTGCGTCTTACAGTAAACTGTGTCTAGAGGCAAAAGGACATGAAGAAAAGATCGGCGATACGAGTCTGTTTCTAGCAAGGATCAGCCAAGAGGACTTTCTGAGGTCAGTCTTCAGGACAACAGAGAGGGCCGCCCCCCCCCACCTTTTATGAGAACAGATTTCTTTACCTCTTGCAAACTGTACAAACTACCAGGTGAAAGTTTTGTGTGTTCTACACGTGGTCATGGTGTGTGTGCAGTTGAAACAGGTGTGTGTGTCTTCAGTTTTATGATAGTAAAGCAAGTGATGGCAAGAAAGGCGTGTTAGTTAACACGAAAGAAAGTCGGGGAGTCATCTTCTGTCAATAAGCCTAGATTATTATTCATCCTGTAAATACTCGCTATCTGTAAATAATATTCTCTTTTCCTTTCACTGTATGACGGAGTCTTGTTATTCCTTGTGTTGTGGGGAGATGGTAGTGGATGGGGGCTCGTGCCAGGGTATGCTGTGAAGTAAGCAATAAATATCGTAAATAATACAGTGATAATAGTCTCCACCCACGCATATGTCGTCCCCTTAACGGCGGTGGTGGGGAGCGAACGCAAGGACGACGCGTTAAGGGAAAAGTAATCTCCCATGTGACGTCATCTACGGAGAAATGTTCTTCTTTCCTGCTTCCCACTCCTCTGACACTCTTCTGACCCTTCCTCCCCATCCCAACCTACGTTCGCCCCTCTCTCTCTCTCCACTCTTCTTTCTGTTCGCTTTTGTTCTGCATGAAGTTTTTTATTTCTGTAAAAACAAAAAAACCCTACTGGTTCTTGTACTGGATGGATGGATGGATGGATGGATGGATGGATGGATGGATGGATGGATGGATGGATGGATGGAAAACCTTTCGTGTGGCAGGAGCAACCAAGTCGCTGGAAGATTCACAGAAGGCTGTATGCAGCTGTGTGTCCAGCCTGCCAGCGGCAGAGGAAAGAGATCCGCAGATCGTTTGCAGAGTTTCTTCTGGGTTGGATCGACACTCGAGCGGCTGCTGCTGCAGGTAGTTTCTTGGAGTGTTGGGGCTTTTCCCAGTCAATGGCGGGCTGATGCCCTTGTTGTTTCCCTTTCACCAGCCAAGCAACACCCTGTGTCCGTTTCGTTACCCCC